>CAUYQV010102610.1:0-53767 GCA_963574575.1 Galagoides demidoff
CGTTCTCTCATGGTGATACCACCATGAGTTTCCAAAGCAGAGTATTAATGGAGATCACGCCAACGCACATACATCTTAGCAGAAGCGAGGCATCCAGAGAGCCTCAGCAGAGACAACTTTATCAAGTAAGTGAACCACCCAAAGAGCTTCGGGTGATTCTGAGATGCCGTGCTGATGTCACGAGACACAGAATTGGACATAGATACGCTAGGAGGTATAGCCCAAGAATATGGAGAAAGGGCAGAGGGAGGGGAGGAGAGAGGAGACGGTGGGTGGAGGGAGGGTGATTGGCGGGATCACGCCTATGGTTCATCTTATAAGGGTACATGTGAATCTTTCTAAATGTAGAATATAAATGTCTTAACACAATAACTGAGAAAATGACATGAAGGCTACCAGTTTGATGAAGATATTTCAAATTGTATATAAAAACAGCACACTGTACCCCATGACAGTATTAATGTACACAGCTATGATTTAATTAAAAATATATAATAATGACATAACAAAAGAAAAATGTGACCGTGACAATCTGGGTCCAGAGGCCACATAAGCAGCCTTGGGAAACCACATCGCTCTGAGCATGCCTGGAACTAACAGACTGGCCCCACATAACTAGACAGGAAGTAGAAAAAGCAGCCGAGTTATGACAACCTGGGAATCAGGGTAGGAAGACAGGATGGCGTCAGCAAACTGCCTCTTCGGCCAGTTCACTGTTTTGAGGACGGCTGCTCCATGTTTATAAGCGCATTATTTATGACTAGAAAGGAAAAGCAGCAAAAGGAATTCACTCTCATATTCCTGGCATGAAGTCTTTCACATCAATATCTGCATAATTTTGACTATGCAGAACAAATATTCTTTTAATTGTTTTTTTTGTCTAAATACGGCATAGTTGGCATCGCATTAGTGATATTCTGCATGTGTATAAAACCGAATCAACCGTATTTTCCTGAAATAATGAAGAAAAAGAAAGAGCCAACTTTTTAAATTCATGGAAGCGCATGTGAATCTCTGTAAATGGCAATACCACAACGTGATGTCATTTTGAGAAATAATTTAAGCATTTAAAAAGGCTGAAATGATCAACTTAATCAAAGATTAAGACACATTTCTGCCCAAAAGAATTTAATTGCAATCCATTTTAATTGAAAATTTGCCTAAAATATTCAGGACAGAGAATAGCAAACACGTTAGTGCCAAGATATTTTGGATCACAATTTTCGTTCATGGTTTTTATTTTTGAGGGGTAGTGCATATAATGAATTCTCAAGAAGTCAAGAATCAAATGCCAATTTATGAATTATCCAAATTGGTGTTTATCTTGTGTCTTTTCTTTTTCTGCCTTTTAACATTTTTATGAGCATTGGCTCTCTAAGAGTGTTTAAAAAAATCAAGAAGGGGATAAATTTACTTATACTATCTCCACCACTGCTAAAACTTTTGTTACTCTCCCATGTCACAAGAAAAGCCAAAAGCAAATTCCACTTTCTGAATTTTGGTGGCACTTAATGAAATAGCGACTAAAATATTTTCTACTATAATAAATGTGCACATAAAAAAATTCCTGAAACATTTTGTGATTTTACAAGTACATTGTGTCAACATGGAATTTAGTTAAGTTTATGGAAGTTTTAAATTTTTTTTATGAATTTGTTTTAATATTCAAACGACTATCTACAACCTGAGGGTAAATCATCTACTTGAGAGTTGGTTTTTCTTGAACATTAAAGAATAGTTGGTGTTTGTACGTAAACATGAAATTAATTTCATTAAAACATGCCTGCTATTGTTTAATTTTTATGACATTTAATATAAACTTCTCTGAATTATGTGCAATCAGGCTGCAATTGTGATAGGAAGCATGAAAATATAATATTTCCAAAATACAACAATGCATTTACAATGAGACACTGATTAAGGTAGTTGAGCACCTAGTAAACCAGTATTTTCTTTGATTGCCTCATATTTTTCTTTAAACAGAGTCTTACCCTGTGCCCTGGGTACAGTGCTGTCCTCATAGCAACCTCAAACTCTTAGGCTTGAGCAATCCTCTTACCTCAGCCTCCGGAGTAACTGGGATTACAGGCACCTGCCACTACACCCTGCTAGTTTTCTAGTTTTACTAGAGATGGGGGTCCCACTCTTGCTCAGGGTGGTCTTGATCTCCTGAGCCCACGTGATCTACCACGCCCCACTAGGATTATAGGCATGAGCCACGGCACCTGGCCTGATTACCTGATTTTTGGAAATTCCCCTGAACCCAGGCTTAAATGATGTGATTGGACTTGAAATATTTGCTAAAAACTTATAATATTCAGCAGGATGACCAAGCAGATTACATATTTTTGACATCCAAGTTAACAGTCGTATTTTTGACATCCCATCTCAAGGACCTAGTGTGCGCTGTGAGGCTGGTTAGCATGGCCAATATTCTTTACTCTTTTACTTAAGTGGAATTAAATGTTCTTTGTATCCTTGTTCTCGGTTGACAGGGAAGACACTGGAGACACAGTAGGACTGTAAATGTAATAGCCCTAACATATTATTCTGACAAAAATTCTTATCATCAAAAATACCACCAAGTTAGAAGAGGCGTCAGCCCTGTTCACACTCCCCTGTGCCACGCTTCTACCTTACAGACGCTTGGAGCCCCCTGCATGCAGCTGCGGTTGACGACCAACTAGGAAGCAGAGGATTGGTGAGACTGTCACCTGATGGCTCACTAGTAGTGCTCTGTACTAGTCTGGTACAGAGTTTATAAAGGCCATTACAAAACTTGTTGATTAAAAGAATGTGTAAATATAAAACTGAGAGGCGCAAAAGAGGAATGAGACCAAAAGTCAGCCAGGTGCCTGATGAAATGAACAAAACGGGAACAGTCACAGAATTCCCACTCGGATAATTCAGTATTTCTGTGATTTCTAAGTACTTTTTAATAACAGAACCAAAATAGATTGACATAGACTGCCTGATAAAGTTGTGCTTAGTTCTGAATTCTACAAAGAAATAGTTAGAGGAGTGCACAATTGAAATGAGACAAGGTTGAGTACAGATGGAGTAATTCCAGAGACCCCTCCCTTCAACAGCTGTCACAAACACGGTGACAGAATGAGCAGCAATTCTCACTGGAGCGACCAAGTTTCATACCTACTCGGCGACATAATAGGCTTAGAACATTTAGGATTATTGCAGACATCCTCAGAGACTGAGTGAAATATTTGGGTACATCTGAACTGATCTCCTAGATAAATGACAGTATGCAAATGTCAAATGAGATTAGAGCATTTTACTTATTTTATCCTACACGTCAATTAAATGCCAGATGCCAGGTAAGGAGTAATTCCTATTCATTTCCTGCTAATTTTTATTACAGGGTTGGTTGTACCTTCACTTGAGTGACATGCAACTGGATTTCAGTTTGTTTCATGATACATCTCTTGTTTAGTGAAAAGGAGCAAGCCAGCCGTTTGCCTGCATCCATTTGGAGTTTTAGAATTATGGATAAGCACTTGCTTCATTCTGACAGAAACCAGCTGTGAAAGAAACTTCTTGACTGCCGCTCTGCATTTGTTGTTATAATTAATCGAATTAAAACTTGGTCTGAATATCTCCCCCAACAGGCAGCTTATATGAGGAAGGGCTATTAATTCTCAATAGTACTCAAAACAGAGAGAGATTCTGTGTTCCATGGGACACTGATGTACATAAGTGACCTCCAATTTCAAATATTTACCTATCCAAATACAAAAATTTCACTCAGTTGCCACTTTGTAGTTATTAGAATTGCTCGGTCTTTCTTAGACATTGCTATAGTACCTATACTATGATCCCAATTTTATTAGGCAAAGAAAGAACGTGTGCATAAATAATAACTTTTTTTTTTTGAGACAGTCTCACTCTGTTGCCCAACCTAGAGTGCCATGGTATCAGCCTAACTCACAACACTCTTAGACTTCTGAGCTCAAGCAATCCTCTTGCCTTAGCCTCCTAAGTAGCTAGCACAATAGGTGCTGGGCATAATCCTCAGTTAATTTTTTTTTTTTTTATGTTTAATGGAGATGGGGTCTTGTTCTAGCTCAGGCTGGTCTCCAACTCCTGAGTTGGAGGATTCTATATAAAATTCTACTATGTCGATTCTCTTCTCAATATTTTTTTCCCTTACTTTCTTCCTTGGGAAATAAAGCACTAAACATGAATGAATTTGTGTATAATTAATAAGTGATTTATTTGCATTAATTTGAGTAAGAAAATATGTAGTAATTCACTCTGTAGCATTGATACTACATGTCTCTCCCACCTGCTAACCTGGTCAGAGTCTGGCATGTTATCAAGGCACTGTGCATTTACTGTCCTTCAAAGAATCCTAAACAAAATTTCTTTTTTTTTGAGACAGAGTCTCCCTGTGTCGCCCTCAGTAGAGTGCTGTGGCATCACAGCTCACGGCATTGGACTTAAGCTATTCTCTTGCCTCAACCTCCCAAGTAGCTAGGACTACAGGTACCCGCCAAAATGACCAGCTATTTTTTGTTGCAGTTGTCATTGTTTAGCTGGCTCGGGCTGGGCTCAAACCGGCCAGCCTGGGTGTATGTGGCCACTGCTGAAACCACTGTGCTACGGGCGCCAAGCGCCTAAACATTTCTATCCATTAGTGTTTAATTTGTGACAGCAGAGAACAGCCAACATGATTTTATGTGCCCATATAAACCTGTATTTAGAGCAAAAAACTCTTAACATTAGTATTTGGGTTTTCTCAGAATTAACTATGACAATATTCCCTATAAGTTGAAAAGTTAAAGTGATACTGTTTCTCATTTTAAAGGATATGTTGAAATGTTACTCTTACAATGACAACTTGGTTAAAAGTAAACTTTGGCAAAAAAAAAATGCATTGATCATTCTGTACACTCTCAAGTCAGTAGTTCATTATCTTTTAAAATTTTATAATTTCAAATTTTAAATGTTTCAGTAATTAGTTACTGTAACACACAGTTAGAAAGTCTTCATAGAAAATGAGTAGGCGAGACATCTATCAGGGCCCCTGGAGTGTTTTAATATCATATAAGGGGTTCAGAAAGCCTCTCTAAATCGAAACTACCAACCTAGTCACTTAGAAATTTTCATGACACTCATAATCAGGGAAACATCTGTCTTATTAATTACTTAGAATATATCTAATCTAACCCATCCAGAGACCATTATTCTAATTTGAAGAAAAAATAATTTTAAATGATGAGACCAAGTTCAGGGCATTGCCTCTCTCACCCATACTTTAATATACAAAAATTATTAGGAGGTTTCTCATATTTTTCCTGATTGCACTAACACAGCAGTGGTAGAGATTGCTGGTAACATTTTTCTAATATTGCCTGCATTTTCATGCTATTCTTGGTCAACATGGACATCATTTCAGAACAAGCCAAAATAGTTGGTACTAAATAATTGTAGTTCCATAACTGATTTTCTTTTTCATAAGCAAGAATGGGCTTATTTCTAATGCATGCTAATTGCCATATTTTCCAGATAATTCCTTCTTGGGAAGATAAGCGCAAATCTCTCATGAACATGCCCAGCCTGATCCAGCTATCACAAGCATTCTCCGAGACCCTGAGAGGTGTGGGAGAGAAAACTCAGAGCAATTTCAAATTAATATAAAATTAAGGCTCAAAGAACTCAGCCTATTATAAAACAAAGAGTAGGAAGGCCCCTGCTATGGACGATCATTGCATAATGACCATGTGGTCTGTCTGCCACCCAATTTCTTCCTGGATACACAGCGCACCCGACGGCTTTCCTGTCGAGATGGTGGATACAGCCGTGGCTCCAGTGTAGATATTTGACCATTACCCGGATGATACATGCACAAAATTAGTAACATTAAAGACTGGGGTGGAACTGCTAAAACCCAACAGTGTGTGTGTGTGTGTGTGTGTGTAAAAGAGTGAGAGAGAGAGAAAGAGACATCACGCTCAGAGGGGAATGAAAAGCCAGTCTGTTGGCCTGAGTGTCTGCACCGTCTGTAACTCACACGCGCATGCGCACAAATGCACAGGCGCACACGGCCCTCCCACAGACTCAGGTGAGAACTAAAGGCAAAGGTAGTTCAAATTGTGCTTTTGGTACAAGATATAGAAAACATCCACAGTAGCTTCTCCTGTGTAGTATCTGAACCCCCACGTAATGCACTAGAAACATTTCCTATCTATAGCAAGGATGTTGGAGATGCATGAATTTCAGTGTGTACATTAAGACCACTTGAGACTATCAATCTCAGACTTGTTGAAACTCTTTCTTCCCGGGACTTTTGTTCTTATAAATAATAGAAGTAACATCAAGGGTGTTGAATTGTGTAAATGGCTTGTTTCTAGGGAAATACCACAAAAGCTCACAAAGGAAAAATGAGTCGATATCAGGAAGTACAATTCTAAACAAAAGTAGAAAACTTACCCTACCATTGAGACTGTGAATATCTGTCTGATTCTTCTTACTGAAAACAGATTTTGCTGATAACTTTAAAAATAAAACATATTTCAAAAAATCAATACAGTAAAGAATTAAGAAAAATAAAATTTATCCATAACTTTATATTCTATCGCTTAGATGGCAAAACCTAATGATAACATCTTACTACCTCTCCAGAATTTTCTCTGTGGACCCAACACATACACAGACCCCTAATCTGTCATAAATACGTGACTTTCTTTCTATGTTTGACTTTGTGTTATTATCACCAATCTCCCCTGGTTCTCCATCTATATCTTTGGCAACAATTCCTTTCGTCTTTGCTAAATCCTCACATCTTCCAATTTCTGAATAAATGAGCAACCCAAGGTTCAGTCCGTAAAGGCATACACTCACCTTTTAAGTAATTTTAGTGAATTGGTGATTTCCAAATGAAAATTTACCAAACATATATCTCCAGCCCTGAACTTTCTCCATGATCACCATTTTCATAGATCTAGTTGCTAAGGCAACATCATTAATTGGATGGCTAATGTGTATATCAAATTTCATGTGTCCAAAATTGCATTTTTTATTCTTCTTATCCCCAAAATACTCCCTTGTAAGTCTTGAAGTCATGCCCAGATGAGAAAAATGGAAATTCTATTATTCCACTTTGTCTGGATAGAATTTGCAGTCCTGCATCCTGTGACAGCCATGCTCTGGAGATGGTCCTTCTGCATACAGCCTTGCTCTGTGGTGTCAGTACATGGTTCCCACACTTAATCAGGTGTCCGATTAAATGCCACTTTATCAGAGAGGCTTAATAAGACTTCCCTATCCCAGAGAGTGGCCTTTCCCCTCCATCACCATTACTCACTTACTCTGGCTTTTCTCCTTACTTATTGTGATCTGACATAATTTTCTTCCTTAATTACAAAGTAATCCAAGCCAAATTATATTTTGGAACATGATTATTTTTTGCCGCTCTTTCCTTCAAGAAGAGTACATGATATTCTATAAAAACTTGTCAAATTAAGGAATCAAATACTTTGTTTTATGGTGTCCCATAATGTGGGTCTGTCATAATTTATTTTATGAATGAACATTTGTTGTTTCCAAATTTTCACAACTAAGGAGACTCAGAGAACACTGACATGAGTCGATGGTCAAGCAAGAAAGCATCTCTAAGCATATGCCTGGAAGTAACATTATCTGGGTATAGAATATCCAATGTCACCTTTTAAAAATATAGCCACATTACTCTCCAAACTAGACACGTGATTTTCAGCCCTTCTAGCGCTCTCTGATTTCCCATTTTCCACATTCCTGCCAATACTTATTACCACCAGGTATATACATTTTTGTATATCCAATGAGCATGAAGTATCGTTTATTCTTTATTTTACTTTAATTTCATTTTCAAATCATTAGTGACTTGGAACATTATTCAATGTGCTCTTGTTTTTGTTATTTTTGCCCATCCAGTCTTATTAGTATAATGGAATAGGAAGCTAAGAAATGCTAATTATTAAAAAGAAATACAATGAAGAAATGTTACTTGGCTTCCTTGTTTCAGTAAGTTGTACAGGGCTGGTTGGGGTAATCCTGACTGCATACCTGTAAGGATTTGGTAGGTAGATCACAAAAAATAGGCAAATTTAAACAATTCTAAACATCGCCCCATCATGTAGCCCTACTCTGATATAATGTTATTATCACTCACATGATACCATCATAGTTTATGAAATACAATCACTAAAATTGCAGATACATAGCTCAGTTGCTTTTCATCTGGAAGTGAATTCTAACTTAAATCAAATTCTTGTTTCTGGCTATAAAGCTACAGGAAATAAACTTCTCCAGGAAATATTATAGATAAGAAAATTACCATGACATTCATAATTTAAGGTTGAATATAATATATTACAGTGACAATTAGAAGACAGCAGACATGAAAACAAATTTAACTAAGTGTTTTTAGGTAATTTGCTAGAATCCTACATAATACTCGCTGATACACCTCAGGTAGAAAGCCAGAACAGAGAAATGCTGAATGTTCAATGTTTTCCTCAAAACATTAATATTGTAAAGATTTTCATCCCACAAAGGAAGATGCCCACTGGACAGCAAGTTCATAGAACTAGACCTCCCTCACAAACTGTTATGAAGATTGTGGTCTAATATCATGGCTAGTTCTCATAATAAATAAGTCCCTGTAGTTAATAATGCTTTAATACAATATTGATACAAATAACATATTTCAGCACGTTTGTTGATAGCTAACTTACTCCGTGGATTGAGATGGTAGCTCAGCCACCCACTCACTAACAGCTATTTACCGTCAGTGGGGAAGAGAGGCTCTGGGCTGCCCTTAAAATACAAAGAACTGGTAAAGTAAAATAGAGATTAAAAAGGGGTGCAGATCACATAGGTCTTCATAATATGAAAGATTTTGGCCTTTGTCTAAGAAAAATACAAAGTCCCTAAAGAAACACGAATTAGATCCATTCAGAAAGATTGTCCTGGCTCCTATGTAGGAAATGGACGGGACAGTGTGACGCTCCTTCACCCGAGGTTGAGGGAACCCATCAGGGCCCAAAGCGCCACTTGAGGCCAGTGACAGTGTCCAGTTGAGCGGAGATCATGCCGGCCTGGAATTCCCTCTATGAAACAGAAATGCATATTTGGAAACCTGAAATAATCTTATAGATTATTTTAGCCTCTTTCTAAATTTCCATCACTCCTTCATTCTTTTATAAAGCAATGTTAAAATTAATCAAAATTATCATTTTTATTTTTTATCCTACATACAATCTAATAATCAGTTCTAAAATGTAAATGTTGCTGAAATCTTATTGCAAAAGCATTTTTAATAAAAGCACTTTTTCTTCACATTTTCAAGGTGATTTGTGGACTCATGACTCTATTTTCTGTTAGTCAGAAATCTACTGAGGTGCCCAGTCTTCTATTCAAGGCAAAGAGTGCCACATTCTAGCCAAAATGCTCCAATTTAAAAAGTTATGCTCAGGTTAATCAGAAAAGTTAGCCAAATGTGAGGGTTTCTTTTTAGATTTTGAAGAAATAATGAGTTACTATTGCTGGTTTTAGAAGCTGATATCATCAATTATGTAAATCACGGTTTAAAATTCCTGATATGGACTTATTTTTTAACATACCAATGTGTAGAAAAATTAAGAGAAAAAATGAATTTGTTTGTATAAAAATACACCCCTCTTTTTTAAATAACAGATGAGTTCAAACACATTAACAAAGAGCCAACCTCAGTTCTGACTATCAAAGCTCAACTGAAGAAGGCAACATAAATTAAAACGCAAATCCTTGGGCCATCACGTGGCTGACCAGTGAACCGTGGCGTGTGTGTCTGCCGCTCCATTTTCTACACGTCCATCTGTGACTCCAAATGCCAACAGGATGCTGGTGAACACCGTTATCTGTTTTAAAGCTGCCTGGGTCTTTGCGGGTGTTGACACTCTGATGACTTACATTCCCTAAACCGTGCACCGGAGATTGTTGGGTTATGTCACCCTGGAGCGAGAAGGATGTAGCAAGCAGTTCAGTGACACCCACCAGCCACACACAGGAGGCTGGGTTTGAACTCAAAGAATTTATTTTAATTCAGGAAAAAAAATAAGTCTCAATTTCACATCTTCCAGAAGTAAATTTTCCGCTAACCAAATTTGAAGACAAAAATGATTCATGTAGCTAAAATATGTCTGAGCCACAAAACAAGCATTCAAGCACACAGAAGTTAAAATGCTAACACCAATCCTCCCTTAAACATTCTGAAAATCGATGACTATAGATCAGAAGTGATGCACTTCTTATAACTACATTCTTACCAATAATAATTATAATCCATGAATCTGGTATGAGAGCATACGGAAAGTTTTTTTTTTTCTTTTTAGAGGACTTAGTAGCTGCATTTAAAACTGTTGGCCTTTAATCCAAATAAATATATTCTTTTAAGTCCACATTTAGAATTCAGCAGTTTTTTCCCTGCTTTTGAAGGAATTTAGAGCCCATTTTTCTCATTTGTATAATTAGACATTTTAGAAGACTCAGAATCAAAATGAAAATACTTGAAGCTTTATAATTTTAATCTCTTTGTGGATTTTTCATTTCTTGGGAAACATATCTGAACAAAATATTGCTGATTTCAGGAAAGTATAGGATGCATTCTAGTTTACATGTTCGATCTTTTGGAAGACTCGGTTGCAAAGACAAATAGGAACGTTATTCCCGTAATTAAGGCTGGGGAATAAAACCTAAGGTGACGGAAGAGGCGGAGTATGCCAAGTTGCCTCATTAATATTCCATAATATTTTGATTTTAGAAATTTAAGTTCCCAGCATAAAATTTATCTCCGAAAAATGTCTGTGCTACTTCCAAGTTACCCTGTGACGACCTACAACGGGGTGACTCTGCTGTCTCTTCTCAATGTCACAGCCGAATTCCTGCCTGTACAGAACAGATGTTGCCATGTCCCTTTCCGACCTTCCTCATAGCCCTGAGATGCTAATGACACAGCTACTAGTGCCGACGAACGCTTTCATGTTTCTGAGCGCTGACCACGTGTCAGACTCTGTGCTAAGTGTTATTATATGCGTTGTCTTCTCGTCCAAAGAAACCACAGAAAAGCACACTTAAAAGTTGATAAGGTATTGTTGTGGTTTACAGATGAGAAAATTGGGAATTAGAAAATCCATGATTCATCCAAGGTCACAAAAAAGTTGTGTTGTGGACTCATCATGGTGTGACTCCAGGGATGAGCTGTTAACTGCTTTACCCTGCGATAAACAAAAAGAGGATTTAAAGAAAGAGTTGAGAGAGCATGGCTCTCCTCTGTGACAAGGACACATTTGGTATAACCACCTCTAATGACAGCCTGTGTTTTCCTTCAGTGGAAATTCTAAGACCTTGTACTTTTCTTCCTGTGAAATAGTTTAGCTATTACTGTTTATGGCATTAAATATATATCATATCCAGCTGCTCGCTCGCCAGCTTAACTGGGCGTCGTATCAACTGTTCATAAAAGAAGAAAAGACGTTCTTCTACCTTCCCGTTAATTAAGGACTTGGCTTTGCAGACTTATAACAAAGACAGAAACCTGGGCCTATGGACTTAACTGCATATTATCATGTTATGCTGATGTGTTTTTACTACTTCTGTTATCTATTAGATTTTCCTATGGGTATTATTCATGGATTTCATAAAAAAAATTCATTGAAGAAAATAGGACTCTATCTCTAGAAAGGAAAGAATCTTTATATGGTCCTTCTTGGAAATTTCCACCCATATACATATGACAGTGAAATGCTCTATAGCCAGAGAAGAGCTGGCTTTTTTCTGGCTACACACACCTTGCTTTTTGCTGTGTTTCCAAAAAGCAAGATAAAGGTGTTTTAGATTAGACAAAGTTTTGTCCATCTCTGCTGCTGGGAAGTATCTCCTCCATACAAGGAAACATACCCATTACAAAAATCATTTGTTGAAATGCACTCTAGCAGAGGACCTGTTTCCAACATGAGAAGCTAATACATTACTCTTTAGGCTAGGCCCAGTAATCTGATCCAAAACCACCAGTAGACTCAGCCATTTTTTTTTTTTTAGAGACAGAGTCTAACTTTATCGCCCTTGGTAGAGTGCTGTAGCATCCACAGTTCACAGCAACCTCCAGCTCCTGGGCTTAAGTGATTCTCTTTCCTCAGCCTCTCGAGTAGCTGGGACCACAGGTACCCGCCACAATCAATGCCCAGCTATTTTTTGTTGCAGTTTGGCCAGAGCTGGGTTCTAACCCACCACCCTCGGTATATGGGGCCAGGGCCCTACCCACTGAGCCACAAGTGTCGCCCTAGACTCAGACAATTTGTATTACTAAGTCATTATCCAGCATGGGATGCAAACCAGAGGGCGGGCCCTGAATTTCAGCATTCCATAGCCAGATCTCCAGCTTGTTCTGAAATACTGCCAAGAGCATAAGTCTCCATTTACACAGACGCTGCAGGCAGTGTGTTCTCTATTGCTTGACCTCACACGTACCTTCAAAAGCCCCATAATGAGCATTTATAATCCTTGCTTCAGTGATAACTTATGACAGTGGAACTAGTGATCACAGTAACTAAACTAAGTGGTAGAAATGATTCTATACCCCAGGAAGCGTTTTCTGTCTTCCCATCAATTATGCATATCTTAATGTCTTTTGAGTAGAAATCTTTAAAATATACTTAGCAATAATTTTTTTTATTAAATCATAGATGTGTACATTAATACAATTATGGGGTACAATGTGCTGGTTTTATATATAATTTGAAATACATTCATCAAACTAGTTAACATAGCCTTCACCGCATTTTCTTAGTATTAAATCATAGCCATGTACATTAATGCAATCATGGAGAACAGTGTGGTGTTTTCATATACAATTTGAAATATTTTCATCAAACTGATTTACATAACCTTCATGTCATTTTCTTATTGTGTTAAGACATTTATATTCTACACTATTAACTCCCTAAGCAATGTTGTAACTCAAGAGTTGGCTGGTTGGTTGGCTCCATGTTACCTGTGCTATAGTATTATTAAAGCCTCAGTCATTAGGATTACTCCAAAGTAAAACCGATCTGTCCTGAAAAATGAAATACAAGTAGTTCACAGGCTTTGCTTTGTTTTTATTTCACAGCATTCTAACTTTGCTCGATTGTCAAGGACATCATTTGAACTTTGCTCTGCTCCTATCCATTTGCAATTAGAGACAATTCTTTTTCTGTGTTACTCTGAAGGCTGATTCTTATTATATTTAGACCACGGTTATGTGGGGGAATTTCTAGCAACTACTCTGAGGGTCTATAATTTTACAAAACCTAAACACAATTCCAAGTTTTCTGAGGCATTTTAAGTTAAAAAAGAGCCAAGAAAAAAACCACAGTGAACTTATAGAGTATTTAAAGTTGAACAAAAATTAAGAGTACTGCATATTAAAACATTAGGAATTTGCAACAGTCTTAGACAATTATAGACTTGAATGGATTTCTGGAATATAAGAAAAGTTATAAATAAAAATGAAGTATTTAATTGGAAAGGCTAAAAATTGAATCTATGGTTAACCGAAAGAAGGAAGATATAAATAATGAAAATAATGCAGATTTAATGAATTAGAACAGTGATTCTCAACCTTCCTAATGCCATGGCCCTTTAATACAGTTCCTGTGAGACCCACAGGTTGAGAACCGCTGAATTAGAAAGAAATAGATATGTTTTCAAAACACCAGAGGATGCTTCTTTGAAACAACTAATAAAAGACAAAAACTTCAGGCCAGGACAACTGTTTTGTTAAAGAGAGAAAAGTCCCAAACCAACAACCCTTGCGTTGGCTCGCTTAGGACCACTGCTAGAGCCCCTCCTCCCGCCCCGGGCAGGCCGCAGCGTCTACTGCAAATACAAAATAATGTGCTTCAAACCTGGATTCTGGAGTTGGGCAATCGGGGTGGGAATCCCCATCTCCCTCTCACTAGCGGTGTGACCTTGGGCAATTTAATTAACCACCCTTGCCTTGTCATCATTTCCTTAACATAGAAATAATACAAGAAGCCGACTCACAGGGTTTTATAAGGATTGATGAGCAGAATTTGCAAAGTAGTAACCATGTCTGTATGCAGAAAACATACTTAGTCAATAAATCAATTCCCCCAACTTCTCTGCAGAAGGATGTGTGTTTTCCGCGGACCTCACTGTCTGCACTGAAACACTGCACTACAAGTACTGCCCTGTGCAAAAACTTTGTCTTTTCTTAATTTCCATTTCATATTGCTTTAAAGCATTTCTATACATTCTTTGCCATTTCTTACAGTCAAAGGGTAAAATGTATTTTCTCCAAGTATGGCACAAATTTAGTGTCTTACTCTGATGACCACAGATTGTTGGCAGTAAAGCTGTGCGGCTGGTGAGATGAGGTGATTTCAGGTGATGCAGCCTCTACCAGTTCTCTCCTGGGCATCTCGCCCTTTGAATCCTGGCACAGTATTGTGAAGGGACCCAGGCCACGTGGAGAAGCCACAGACAGGTGCGTCAGCCAATAGCCCCAGCAACCTCCCAACTGACAGGCAGCTTCCACCCTGAGGTGCAGGAGTGAAACGACCTTCCCTCGACTGGCCGCTTGTCTAAGCCCAGGCTCACTCACAGACCCTGCAGGCTTCCGTCTCCACGGCCCTCCTCTCCTTCCACTCCTGCGGCACCTGCAGTCTATGGGATGAAGGTGTCAGGCACCCGGCGGGCGATAACGCAGAAAAGTGCCACGAGCCCCTCACCTCCACGGTGAGCCTGGATGGCTGAAGCCACAGGCCCGGCACCTCCCCTGAGCCAGCCGCACTGACCTGGCACGTACACAAACTTTCTGTGGGTCCTGGTATGCAGGGCTGGGGGGCGCTGGCCGAGACTAGTCGTCTGATGCTTAGAAATGCTCCCCTGGACCATGGTTTCCTTTGATGTGGAAACATGTTCCTTTCCGACTGAGGAACCCTTCTGGGGCTGAGGAACACTCCACTTCTGTCTTCTCTGTCTAGCAGAAACACAGAAGCTGTGGTGGCCTGTGGCACTTCTGTCAGGTCTCCCAGGGCCTGGGTTCAAATCCCAGCTTTGTGATTCCCAAGCTCTGCGGTAACTGAGGTATCCATAACGCCCAGTGATTAAAGTCCTAATCTGCAAATGGGGTGCACCGATACACTCCGGGAGGACTGTCGTAAGAATTAGACGGACAAACGAATCTAAAGTTCCTGTTGAGAATGACGGCCCCTCTTTTCAGCAACCTCTAGGCTGCTGTACAAGATAACGAAGGAGATGAACAATAACGTTCAAAGCAAGACAGAATCTCCTGGGAAAGCAAAACCTACTGAAAAGGTAAAAATAAAAGTTTGTCATCATAGAAAGTAAAAGTTGTAGTGTTAAGATTAAAATTCCAACCTGTACCCACAGTCTTTACACTTCGCACGGGCCCTTGGTCCGGACCTGACTGCCATCAAGGTGCTTTGCTGACCATCAGCAGGTCTTC
The DNA here is from genome assembly GCA_963574575.1 of Galagoides demidoff. Lineage (NCBI taxonomy): Eukaryota > Metazoa > Chordata > Mammalia > Primates > Galagidae > Galagoides > Galagoides demidoff. Next base: position 15,509 of record CAUYQV010102610.1, read on the forward strand.
TGGGAGGACGCTCCCAGCCCTGCACAGATGCTACTGCAGTCAGGAAAGAATCCAAGGGAACTGTCTGCTTTCAGTTTATGAAGTGCTCCGGGATTTTTTTTGCCATATATGTTATAACCAGAATTTATTTTTTAAATATCTCTCTTAAGGCCATTTATCTATACATATTTTGGTGGAAAACATTTAAACTGAAAGCAAAATACAGATTTGATTTCGGAACAAAATTCAGGAAAGGCTTCTGCAAACAGAACTGTTACGAGATTGAACTCAGATAACAAGATCCTCACTCTTCCTTCTTTCAGTCCAAAGCAAATGTCAGAAGCGGCCGTTTCATCCACCCTCTGCAGAACAAATGCCAGACAAGCTGACATATGAGAAGACACGCAGAGCTCCGGGGTCATCGGGAATATTGATGGGAGGAAAAGGACAGCCAGTCCCCACACTGCCTGGGACTGTCCTTGGCCACAGCGTATTGAGGACGACCAGGAACAACTCCAGAAATGCTCTGCTGAGTTCACCTGCACCCAGAGGACAGTAAGGCACGCCTGCAGTTGGACTGGACGCTACCCAGGGACTGAAATAACAGCCAGGGATGGAGGAATAATAATCTCTCAGGAAGTAATTGTATTTGTCCATCTATAGCATAAAACATAATTGTTGTCAAGAAGTAATTTTTAAGACAAAGATGCCAGGATATATACAAAGTAGGATTTTCTCCAGTACATACAAATAAATGCATTTTGTAAAAAGCTAAATTCATATCAGATACATTCAATTCCTCATGGGATGTAGTCATCCCTATTTTTTAAAAATAGGCAATTTATATTTTAAACCTTGCACTCTTAAATTTGAACATATCCATAGCCTTTAAAAAACATGAAAAATTGAAAAAAAAAAAAAAAACCTAGCATCTACTCTAGGAAGGAAGCTAGGCATCTCTGGATTTGGAGTCCTTTTATATCAATGCTTTCATTAAAGGGATGGCTTAATTTACAATCAACACATTGTGATAGATTACAATCTACTGACTGCATTTGATGGTCTTAGCAGAGAATCATTACCTAGGACCAGTCTGTGAAAGGACTCTAGGTTTTCCTTTTGACGTCAAGGAGGAAGAACATCACGCTTCCAATAACAAGCTGTTTACATAAGAATTTATCAGAAGCTTATTGGAGATTTTGGTCTTGTATTCTCTGTGAGATGAGAGGAAATCATTCTCAAGAATTAAAAACATTCTGCCCATTGCCCCAGTGGGTGGTAAATAACCCATCAAAAAGAGCTCAGAGTAGAGAAGCCACAGAGAAGGAGCCTTCAGGACATCAGTGAGCTAGAGAGGGTGACAAGTCCATCCAAGGGCACCAGCAGGATGAAAAAATAGGTCGGGGCAGGAATGTCTGGTAGGTAGAGCAGCACAGGAAGGGAGGTCAGCACAGGGCAAATTAGGGAGGGATTATTTGTTTTAGGCTGATTTTTTTCTCCTTCGTTTTTCTCTTCAGCATTTCTACAAGCAGTTGCATCATCAGTGTTTTCCTGCAGACCTTGAATGACCGCAAATGGCCAATCACTTGCAGGCCCCAGATTTGGGGGGATGAGTCTCCTGCCCTTGAGGAGACTCTGCTGTACTTCATTCTTAGCTGCCCAGGTAATTCACCTGACAGGTACATGGAGACCATTCATTCATTCATTCATTGAACATATATTGATTAGTATCTTCCACAATCATTAAGCATGACTGCCACATTCTTCTAGCAAATAACAGGAAAGGAGCACAAACACATTAAAAGGTGCTGGAAGATTGGGCAGGTGCTACAGAGCACATAAATGGGGCCGAGGCAGAAATACAGGAGGGTCATTTCAGCTGAGACTGGAAGAAGCCCGAAGAAACCGGCCATTCACCTACAGGCAAAATGTTCCCAGAGAAGGCGAAGGGAATTGGAAAGACAAACTAGCACCGGTATGAACTGGACACAGCCGAAGGCCGCAGTGCCCGGGGTCCAGGGGCTGAGGATGCTGAGCAGGGCAGGGCTGGAGTATCGTGGCATTTGATTTTTGTTTCATCCTAAGTGCAAAGGAAAAATTCTTTTTACTAAAAAAAAAAAAAAGAAAGAAAGAAAGAAATAGACTCATTCTATTTTGTATGTTGAAAATGTCACTTGTCCATTGTGTGGGAAATGAACCAAAGTCAGGATGGAGTGGAAGGCAAGAGGTCACGTTTATGCTTTCGCAGCCGCCCGGGTGAGGGAGATGACAGGGGCAGGGCTGGTATGCTGCCCGGGGATGAGGTCCTGCGAGGGGCTGGGGCTGAGACGCACCCTGGACGACCTGCTGGTGGACTCTACGCAGATGTCAGAGTCAGGAGGGAGAAGACTGCAAGGAGAGGAGGGAGTGAGGCGCTCCCATCTGACCACTAGCTGGGTGGCAGTGCCACCTAGGGACAGGAGGTAGGGGACAGAGTGAGGACTTGGGGGTAGAAGACTGAGGTCTGCAGGGGGAAGAAGCCAGACTGCCCACGTGGGGTGGACCCAGGCGTGGAGAGGGGGCGCAGGCTCGCCTGTGTGTTGCCAGCATGTCTCATCTCTGCCCCCCCTCTTTCATCCTCATGCTCCTCCTCTGGAAGCTCCCCATCCTCTGATTACAGGAGAACTTTCTGTGATGAACATGATCTCTGCTTGTGCGGTACAAGGGAGCAGCCACAGGAGACGCACGGCCACTGTGCACTCCCAGACACTGCTGCCCCTGAGGGACTGAGCTTCTCACCACTGCTGTTTAAACCAGGTGCATCCAGAGAGCAGCTGCCTGGGAAGCGCATGACTAGAACATTACCAGGGCCTTCCAGCCTAGAGACACGAGCTAATAGTGTATTCGCTCAGATTGGTTAAGATGTGAGGATTTGTCTTCTCTGTTCCCTGTTGTGGCAGCAGGAATAGACATGTGCGCCAAGGCCAGGGAGCAGGGGTGGCCTGGGGCCCTGAGGGTCAGCCTGCAACAGTGAAGACTCTGCCGTATGGATTTGGAGGAAAAGTTCAATATGAAAGGTCTTAGTGCCTCACAGCCAAACCGTGTCTCTGCTGAACCCTGGTGATCAGCAGGGATTTTGGAAGGAATGCAGCTGGCTGACCAGACAGGCATTGTGATCTGAGAATGGAAAAGTACTTTCCCCACACTGTGTTTTCTTTATTAGATCATGGCCCAAAATAGACGTGTCACTAAACACAAATCTGTAATAATAAAGAAGTGTTAATCTTCTAGTAAATTTTTAGAGAAAAATCACAGAAGATGTCGACTAGCTTTGAACTAGAAGGTCCTTGGAATCCTCAGACGTAGCACCTGAGAAGAAACTCCTCATCCCGTCAACTCAGCCAGTGAACAGCGGGACTGTGACAGGAATGTGGCTTTCCTTGTTCTTGGTGTGTCTAATCTTGGCGGATGGTAATACAGCCATGTTGTAGGATAAGATACAGCCAGACAACAGAAGTTAAAGCTCCCACCCCCAGACAGGCTAAAATACAAACATTTTAGAAGCCTGCATGCCTGGATCTTGTTTCTGTCAAACTCCCCACATCATAAAGAGATTAGGGGCAGAAAGAAACAGGTGTCCTCCTCCCCTGTGTTCATTACTAAGTGATCTGGCGCACATCAATTGAACATTTTTTTTCTGGTACTTTCCAGTTGGCTTTTATAGAGCCTTTAAACCTACATAATCTCTAATTGTGATGTTTGAAAGCTGTTCCAAAAAAATAAAAATAAAAATTCTCCTAGGACAGGAAAAAATCAAGTGCCAATGGTGAGCCAGGAAGCTTATCATGGCAGTCCACAAGTTCAAACTGGAGCCACAACTTGATGACGAGCCAAGGACGAGATTTCAAAAGAACAGTGAGGATTTGAACAAGTGGGCAGTGCTCCTGATATTTCCAGTTAGTAAGTAATGCCCCAGCCGCAAAGGGGCCCCCCCCACACTAGCAGAGACCCTCTAGGTGGAGATAACACCCTGCTGTTTGCACGATACAGGATAATCTCTACTTATACGTGTTGTTTGGAAATTCTAGGAGGAAAAGGAAAGGCTCTAGCCTTGAAATTCTATAATTGGGTGTTCACAAATCTTTAATAGAATTCCTTACCAGCCAAACTCGTTCTCACCTCTATCAACCACAGATGTCTTCCCCTGTCTGGATTCCCTGGCGGTTGGAATCTGAGCCTCTGATGCCAAAACAACTTTGGCACAGTGGTAAGAGTGCTGGTGGTGCCATGTTCTCTATTCCACCACCTGCTCTCTGGCCAGTGAAGGTATAAATAGGAGTCAATGTATGCATTTAGCATCCGAAGACACCCAACAGAAAAATCAGGGCAGGCATATGTGTTCCTAAATGGTAAGTGCCTTTCCAACTCAATCACACTCTTCCTTTGGCCGTCCATTCCCACGGGACCCTGAGATGGAGACGTCTGGAATTGCCTTTGCAGGGAGGGTGTGAGTGAGCCTGCCACTCACGCTCAAGGCTTCTCCTCATCCTCATCCCAGTTAATTGGCATCCCTGGCTATTTCAGAGTTTGACAAAGTGTCTTCAGTTAATTTGAAGAGAAGCTTTAGTTCCCAGTACTAGCCTAAGCATTTTTACTGCCCTGTCCCCCTGGCATGTGTTAACTTCTGTAGGCAAGGAGCCATGCTACTTAAGTCTTTGTATCATTCACGGTACCTGGCTTATCAGGAATTCAAACACAGAGGGCACATGGCAGGCAGCCCTGGGAGCATCACTCTGCCCAGTGAGTAAGAGCAGACTGATTCATGATCTTGAAAGTGTCGCTGTGGAACCTCCCCTCATGGACAGGATGTGGTGTTCTGGATGAACTTCAGGGGGTGCTTACTCTCCCTGCAAGTTCATCCAGTGCTTCCTGTCCTAAATTACAGTGTCAACACTGCCATCCCCTAGCAAGTAGTTTGCCTATCTCAAGGTTAATAGAATATTTTTGAGTTTAAAACTATTTTCTGGAATTATTAATATTCCTTAAGATAAAAATAATCATGGAAGCGTGAGAGCACGTATTCTCCATAAATGACAACATTAAACTTCCGAATATCGATCAAGAAGCTGTGAACTGTGAGGAATTAGATGGCAAAAGAATCCTGTTTGGAAAAACCGTTTTAAGTTACATTGTATAGACATAAAATTGCAGAGAGAGAAATGTTGAGTCATCAGAAGAGCTCCAGAAACCAGAGCATTGTTCTGCATGCCTGCTGTACCAATTCCTATAATGCCCCACTGTTATCTTTTAAATGATTGTGCTAATTTTTCCTTTATTATAGTTGCTATGATATTACTTTCTATGTTAGGCATTCCTGCTCCTCAGGGAAAGTAAACATTTATCCCAGACTTGCCTCAATGTGATGCCCAACCTGTCCTCTGCCCCAAATACTGACCTCATAAAATCCATGGGGGAAACTGAGGCAGGTACTCCACAGGGGATGTGACGAAGTCCTAGTTGAGGCTGTGACTTCCTGACCAGAGAGATCATACCGGAACTCAGTCCCTGGGCTTATGCTCTAAGTGACTGGATCAGGTCACCATCCAGTGACTGAGTCATCCAGGCCACCATCTCTCCCTTCACTCCGAGGCAGATCTACTGATAGAACTGGGAGTGAAACTGTTCTCGACATAAGCTGGTATCATTCACGGAGTGATATCAAAATATGTCCACAAAAGACTCTTGCTAAGAATCATTACTCGATTCTTGGACCCTCTGTCTCTGCTGAATTTTGCCTGGCTACCAGAGGTAGACTACAGAACAGAGAAAAATATACTGTAACATGCAGGTTCTACAATGCCATGGGGTTGATTTCAGCGCCAGGGCCTTGCAACTTACTCTGCCCAGATGGAAATTTTAATAATTAAAATGAAAAATTACTATTTACCAATTAAAAACTATTTTAGTTCAGACCCCCAAATTTAGGCCAGATTAATTCACTAATTTTATTATTTTTACTTTCATTTTTACAGACAATGCACCCTATGGAAATGGTCCCCAGGGACTATTACCAGTGACTAGCCATAGTGGTGGAAGTGAGAGTATTTGATACCATCTGCAGAGGTTTTTGCTAACGTGAGAAAAATACATCCATGCGAGACCACGCACATCTGAGAAACAGATTTATAGCACCGTACAAAAGATCAAATGAACTGCTTCGGCCGACAAAATCTACGGTACTCCAGTCTATAAAGAACTTCTATGATGGATCACCAGCACTGCCAAAGACGTCCTCTTAAGAACGCAGTGGAGCTGGTTCAGACTTTATCCCAGTGGCACGGATCCTCTGACCCTGTGGCTGCCTGGAAGAACGCACGGATGTAGTAAGTTACAACACACATTCACACAGTCAGCTCCGGGTTACCTGTGAGGTGCTGCTTCCAACTTCCTATTACTGTCATTTAGCTGGGAGGTTCATAAGTCTTCCACTGTTTTAATATTTCTTATCATGACTTCCCCTTAAACATCTGGCATTCTGAGCAAAGAAACAGTGATTTTCCTTATGTACATTTTTGCTCATAGAAATTTTTTTTGTCATCCAAGCTAAGTTATTTAATCTGATGGTTACATGATCAGAAAGAAAGAATTTCAAAGCTTGGGAACTTCGTAGGGAAATTACGGGGAAAAATACCCCCGTCACACCTTCAGCTATATTTCTAAAGTTATTCTTAGAAATGTTTTGAATGCTCAGGAATAGTATATTCAAAAATATTCCAAGGTCGGCATCTGTGGCTCAAAGGAATAGAGCACCGGCCCCATATGCCAGAGGTGGTGGGTTCAAACACAACCCAGGCCAAAAAAACTGCAAAAAAAAAAAAAAAAAAAAAAAAAAATATATATATATATATATATATATTCCAAAGTCTTAAGTGAACTATTAGTCAATGTACGGTTGCACTATTGTTTCTTTCTACTGTATGCATAGTTCAGGAGCATTGCCTAAAACCCCCATGGAAAAATGGAGATTTGACATGTTGGCTATGAACTGAGGAACGTGAGGGGGAGTGAGTCTCTGTACTTCCCCAATCTCTCCTGAGAAATCTAAAGCAGAAGAGTTAGTTAGGGTCTATTCATTAATTAAGCAAATGAAATGGGCACATACAAAAAGCAATGTTAATTAGAAAATTCTTTATGGACTAGATAACACTCAAGGGATAGAAGAATGGAAACTGGTTTGGCCCAAAGGTTAAGGAATTATTTTCCAGATGGAGAGAAAATGGCATGAAAAACCATTGTAAAGCAAGACAACGGCTGAAATGTGCACAGAGATGCGGGTATTATGTTAACATACAGACTTGGCTGACTAAGCATGAGTGCCATCCAGTTATGTGATAATATAGTCATAGTATCATCAGCTTTCATTTATATAGTATTACAACAATTGCAAAAATGTTTTGCAAACTTATGGTTTTAAGTTCTTGATGAATAACTCAGTGATGGGGGCACAGTCATCCTCATTTTGCAAGCAAGGAAACTGAGGCTCAGAAGTGCTAATGTGTTATCTAGAGCCATCTGTGTGAGAGAAATCAGTGATTCTGACCTCCGGGCCAGTGCTCTTCACTCACCACTGTGTGCATGATGCAAATCTAAGAGCATCCTACACGTGGGACGTAGGGAGAAGGATGAGCAAATGGAGGAAGCAACACTTACAATTCCAATTACAGGGCTATTTATAACCACTCTGGTGTTCCATAGTATATTGGAGTTTCTTGGTAAAAAAATTTTAAGAAATCAAACTCCTCCATCCATAGTTTTGGACAAAACACAGAATGTCATCTCATGTAATACTCCTTTAGGACAACTCATTATTAGTTTTAAGATGGATAATGTAAAATTTTTAAAACAGCATAAAGCATCACTTTTTAAGGTAAAGTATATTATTTTGCACACTACTGCTTTCCTATGGCTTAGAAACAAAATGATTTAATAAATTACAGATCAAAAAGTCCTGCTCCTACTTTGATTTCTTTGGATCACAATCTTCCCACCAACCTAACCTCCCCTCCTAAGCGTGTCGCTGTAAACGTCCCACATATGCACACACACACACACTCAGAACATCCCACACATGCAAACACACACTCAGAACGTTCCACACGTGCACACATACACATGCTCAGAACATCCCCCATATGCACACACATACACACTCAGAACATCCCTCACGTACACACATACATGCTCAGAACGTCCCACACGTGCACTCATACATGCTCAGAACAACCCATACATGCACACATACACACTCAGAATATCCCCCAAGTGCACACACACACACTCAGAACATGCCAATCATTCCCACACACACGCTCAGAACATGCCCCTGTACAACACACACGCTCAGAACATCCCACATGTGCACACACACGCTCAGAACATCCCACACGTGCACACACACACGCTCAGAACATCCCACACATGTATACACACGCTCAGAACATCCCACATGTGCACACACACGCTCAGAACATCCCACACGTACACACACACACACGCTCAGAACAGCCCACACGTACACACACACACGCTCAGAACATGCCCCATGTGCACACACACACGCTCAGAACATCCCACACGTGCACACACTTCTCTCTTCATTACACAAAGCACTGCACACTGGAAATATCACTGCACTGGTGTCTTAGCTAACCTATCCTGAGATCTTTTATAATTCATACTTAGGAAACCTCCCATAATTATCAATAACTTCAGATTAATGTTTACAGAAGGATGCTTGGGCTCTTTAGAATTCTTATAAAACTTTTGAGTTGGGAATTGTGAGTATGGGAAATTTAGCCATAGCTAAAAGGCACTTTGATTCAACCCCCGTCTCTGGCCTCTGGCCGCTAGTGGCCGACCCTCCTGTGTTCCCCTTTGTATCACTGGGCTCTCTGCCCACTTGGGCACGGTCAACAACGATCCCCTGTCTTCTTAATAAAGAAGGCAGGTGGGGAAGGTCCCATGCTCTAAATCTTGGAAGGAAATACTAGGTTATTAATATATTTTTAAGTAAAAAGTAAAACACCTGCATGTGTTAGTGCAGACATCTCCAACTCCACTGTCAGAGATTTATTCTGCACAGCCCATAGCTCTCACCAGCAAAATTGGTTTTCAATTGCCTTTGATGGCCGCTGAAGGCTGAGGAATTACACATTGTCATGGGCGGGCACAGACTCAACAAACAGAATATCACTTTTTCTTGCCTTTACAGATTAAATTTCCTCTAGCACCTGATAATTTGATCCTAACCTATCTCTACTTGCAGCTTTATACAAATACACCATTAGATTCATCTCCACCCAGAGGCAATGTAACTTGGAGAAATATAAAAAAGACAAACAACCTATGAAACACGGTTCAGTGTTTTTCATTAAAAAAAAAAAAAAACTGCCAGGAAAGCACCCTAATGATTGGAAAAGACGCTGACTTTCTTGCACTTGGCATAAAACAGCACAATTATAGGAAATACTCACCACAAATAATTAGCCAATAATTTCCCATCTTCTATGTAGTGCTGCATTTTATGTGAGGCACTGATTGTGCACATAAAATGTTTCTAGAATATCAAAGTTCATAAAAGACAAACTAAAAATAAATAAATAACCAGGTCCTGTTGGCTCCAGTACCTCTTTCATCCCAGGCTTCATTTCCTCTTCGCCAGACCCTCTGGCACCTTTTCCCCTGTCTCCGAGGCCAGGAGAACGCCAGCATTTCCCAAGGTGGCTAATAATACTGGGCAAATGTGCCTTCTAGTTGGAAGTCCCATGACTCCAGCAAAACCTATTGAAAAGTAAAAACTCGTTCCTACCTGACACCAAATAACTGTTTTGACTGATTATTTTCTCTGAACTGACAGGTTGTTTTGGCAGCGTAGACACAAGCTGAGTCACCTTGTACCTGAATGATACGTGAGAGCTCCAGACTCAAAGTTGAAAAATTTACCCCTGCTTACGGCATACTCGGGGTATATGTCTGGCTCAATAACACCCACGTAAAAAGCACTCACCACATAGATGTCAACAGTCATTTCTTTGTACATTTGTTAATCTTATGCCTACATAAAGTCAGAAAATATTGGGAAGGATTGTGTAATATGTTGTATTAGTAACTGAGGAGGTGGCAGCTCTTTTGAAACCTTTAAAAACGTAACCAAATTCCCACTTTTATAAATCTATCATCATCACACACTGTAAATGAGTTATATGCAAAATGATCCTTGCCTTATTATTTATAAATAAACAAATAAAGGGTGGCACCTATGGTGCAGTGGGTAGGGTGCCAGCCCCATGTACCGAGGGTGGTGGGTTCAAACCTGGCCCCAGGCCAAACCGCAACTAAAAAATAGCTGAGCATTGTGGCGGGTACCTGTGGTCCCAGCTAATTGGGAGGCTGAGGCAAGAGAACCGCCTAGGCCCAGGAGTTGGAGGTTGCTGTGAGCTGTGACTCCATGGCACTCTACTGAGGGCAATAAAAAAAAAAAATTCTGCTTTAGGAAAGTGGTTAAATAAAAGACAATACATTCATTTCTTGTTCTTCCCTGCCACATAGTATGGCAGGAAAGAACAAGAATTCTAAAACCTGGGCTCAATTGCCAAGGGGCATATTGATCCTCATTCTTCCCTGTCACAGTAAACGATAAGCAATTCTCAAAGTTGAATGATCTGAAGGGGCCACAGTCCCCTAAACGCTAGATCAAAGCCCGGAGACTAAGGCAATTCTTCTCCCCTGTTGAAATATTTCCAATCCAATTGATTTAGCTGCTATTCTATGTTCCACCCAACTCAGACAAGTTTTAATTACATGGAAAATATATTGTTATTTCCCCTGGGATACAGGAATCAGTGTGGTGTCTGAGAAACGCATGGAAGGCAGTGAGTACCTTGCCAGAGTGAGCGCTCCCCGAGCTTGATCCTGCCTTCAGGTCCTTATTGGACCAGCGGTGTTACAGAGAGGGGTTTCTGGAGACTCTTTTCTCCTTGTGATTATTATGGGGAAGCCTACTGGGGAGTCCATGAGCTAACACCGAGTGGCTGTCTTCTAAGGTCATTCCCCTGAGCAAACGGAGGTTGTCTGTTCCCAGGTGCCAGTGAAACCTTAACCAGGAGCCACTCACATTTTCTCTACGTGAAGGCCTGGGCACATTCTTCCCTGTAAGTGCAATTTCCTATAACACTTATATTTTAAAGCCTACACATAAGGATTAAAAAAGGCCACTCCTAAGTGACTTGGAACAAAGAGTCAAATGAAGCACGACCGAGGAGGGAGAAGGCTGCAGCCACACGCTCTGTTTTTTCTCCCACCTCCTCACGTATATTCAGATCAGGATGACGAGCACCCTGTTTCCCAGAGGGAAAGTACAGATTCAGATGTGTTCAGTATTAGTACTTCCATAGGTTTGCTTAGCTGGCCTAAAACCTATGGCAGTCATTACCTAAAGTTGTTTTGAAACCTAGCTCACTGGACAAGAGGAAGATAATTTTAGTAATTTTATTTTCATTTATCAGTGACGTCTACATAGAATCTACAAAATTTGCAAGAATAAAATTATTTGCTCATAAATCTGAAAATGAACAAGTTTTCATTCACTTCAGACGTGTATTTCTTGCAGGGCACAGACTCCATTCTTTCCCATCCTCTACCCCACAGCCAACGTTTGCCTGTTGTTAATAAACCATCACAAAGGCCAGCGACCCTTGTAGTGGACACTTGACGTCCCAAAGTGAGGCATTCCGTTCAAACACACAGCCAAGGTTCATGCTTTCCCCCCTGGGGTTATCTATCACCCGACACGCACAGGGCTTTTTCTGCTTCTCTACAGTCATTGGAGCTGATTTAAGGCCAAATCCAAACCCTATCCTGTAATGACCCTTATACATCCCAGTGACACTTCTCCTTTCCCCAGACTATCCCTTTCTTTCGCTGCTTCCCTCAAGGAGACGTACAGATGGATGGATCTCTTGCTGTTTTGTAGCCTCAATTAGAAACTGAGACCTCTGGCAAAATTATTTGTTAATAGATTTTCCCTGAAGACAGGACACTCTTCACTACACCCCCCTTTGTATCACAGATATGTCTGAGCAGAGCTTTACCCTTTTTACATTTCATGAAACATGTTTCACATTATTAAAAGGTGCATTGACTCAATGTGCTCACAACTATATAGCAAATGAAAAAGATAATTAACTAAAGTACGTTTGCCAAGGTATTTTGCATATCAAAAGGTAACCTGGTACTCCAGTTGCTTGAGGTAATTCTCAATGCTCTTTCAAAAAGAGAGACTGTCCTAGCTTTAAATAATACCAGGAACATGACTTGAGAAATTTTTTTTTCCTTCATTCAGGAAAGAAGCCATTACCTCAAGTGACACTGCCAATGTGCAAATGGCACTAAAAAGAAGCCACATTGACTTGACCTGCACCTTAGAATTGAAAGCAATGTAACCCGAACATCGTACCTCGTATCAATCTGAAATTAGAAATCTCTGATTAGACTTCACAAGGAACGCTAAGTGTGATATCTTTTAAAATTTTTTTAATTTTTTACTTCAAGGTAATTTATTTTTAAAAACCTTGACAATTTTTAAGAATCAGGCCATCCAAAAACCAAAGTGCTCCCAGGACAAACACATGCAGCCAGGGATTAAGGATGAAGTCACTGTGCTCGTTCCCTGAATCTTTTCCTTAGCCACTGACTTCCCAATTAAATTCTTGATACTATACTCTCTTAAGACATTGCTTTTGCTTTTTATTGTGAGTAGAAATGTACTTATACTCCGTCCTCTAGGCCCTAAAATTTACTGGAGAGAAGTCGCGTTTCCCACTTTCTCCTCTCTCCCCACAGTGCGAGTCAAATCCCTGAAGAGTCACGTGAAAGACGGAAAACCGATTTCTAGATGGAGAAACAAAGGCTAAGTCACCTTTGTGAGACGTGTATGCGTGCACCAGTACTCACCGTTCACTGATTCTAAGATGGTGTTTGTGAAAATGCTACCAACACAGTTGTGGTCATCAACCCATCTTCCCCTCTCGCCACCTGTCACTGCTCACTTTTTCAGCTTGACAGGAACAAAGTCTTTGAGGTCTACTTTTAAATTATCTATAAGAAATTTATAATTTGTGCTCTATAGAATATCATCATATTATTGAACAAGAGATTGAGATTTTGGGTAGCTTTCACTCTGACCTGGCTTTCAAGACGCCAACCCATACGTCTTGGTTGCCTACTGAACATCACCATCCGGAAGTCAGTATTGGCCCTCCCTCCCCTGCTTCTCTCTCTTCCCACCTTCATTAACAATGTCCCTTTCATTGTGTCACAGAACTAGAAATTTTAACTTTACTCTCAATAACGCCCTTTCCTTTCCCACGCTGCTTTGCAGTTCACTGCCAACTCCCATAAACTCTCCTTCAGAGACACACATGGCTATTAGGTAATGTAGGTAACACACAGGAAGGTTCTGCTTCTCTCGTCTTTCTACCTGCCGTCCCTGCCATATCATAAGCTCTCAATAAGTATGTGTTGAATAAATAAGGACAAAATTATATTTTTGTTATAATTATCTAATGGCTAATTTAGATGTTTTGCGTGTACAGGCGTGCTCTAGAAAGCCACCGGGGCAGTGGCACACACCTGGACTCCCTCCTGGTCAGCAGGCAGAGGCAGGAGGGGCGCTAGAGCCCAAGAGGTTGAGCCTGCAGTGAGCTGTGGTGACACCACTGCACTCCCGCCTGGGTGACAGAGCATGACCTCATCTTTAAAAAATCCATACTACATTACAATACACTGAAACACATTATAGGCTGATGTTTCAAGACAAAAAGGAGTTCAAAGATACGGTCTGTAAAATATATATTTTTGTATTAGGACAAATTTCTACCACTTTCATCTCTGGAATGTCTAGAGATCAATTGCTACACCAAATAATGAGGGTCCTGCTCATCTCTGTGGCAGCAGGGACAATTATCCAGGTAACTGAACCCAAATTTCCCAGCTGTTTTAATCTATAGGCCTAAATGTAGAAATATAACCGTATTTTGGAAATATTATCTTATGTTGGCCAAAGGCTTATTTGTTTTCTTATTGTCTCGCTAAACTTTCAAATGCTCTTTCTTTAACACGTGTACGGGGCAATAATCAGACCCGCCAGGCTACTGCCCTGCTGTGAGCTGGGCCTCCGTGGGGACTGTGTCCCTCTCCCCTCGTGAGGACCAGAATCCAGAGGATAATACCTTAAGAATGAGTAACAGTCATTCAAATGAGGGAAAATTGCCTTTTAAGACAATTATAATCATCTTAGTTTTTATTTTTAGTTAGTTAAAATATGAGACAATTAGCCCCAAATTTGGTAAACATAGCAGAAACAATGAAGGCGCAGCAGGACCCCTCCAGAAAATCCCCCTGGCTGCCAACTGCAAGCCCGGCTGTGCACTGACTTGCTAAAACCTCACGGAGCCAAATGCTTCCCTGTGATAAGCCTCCTCACATCCTTGCTGACATCAAACGGAGGCAGACTTCACCTTGCCTGACACAGATTATATACAGTCATCAATATCAGAAATAGTTCCTATCATTCTCCTTCCCTTTTCAAAGGTGACCCAGGAAACTATCAGCCATGGAATAATTCTCCGCTCTTCTCCTCCCTCCCTCTCCCTCTTTTGAGTTCTTCCTCAAAGATTTATAAAAATATAAATCTCCTACAGGTCTCAGAAATGACAGTGGCCCATGTTTTCATTCTCCATGTATATTCTCTGTGTACCATTTAAAATTTACACGTCAATAAAAATAAATTACAGCTATCACTTTCCTAGGCATGTGACAAAACAGCTTTGCAAATGTCATTTTATTTAAACCAAGTCTAACCTACCACAGCAGGGTATTATGAGCACCTGAAATAGGACCGAGCATGTAAAATGCTCTGTTGACAAACGGTTTATTTTTCTCTGTGTCTGTCCTCATGTCCCCCTATCCTTCTATCCTTCCATCCATCCATCCAGATTCACATTCACACATAGTTAGTTGGTTCATCTGTCTTTACCACCTTGGGTTTTCAAAACCTCTGTAGGAGGCTTCTGGATTCTGGTCCTTGGGGAAAATGTATAAATGAGGGCGGGCTGGGCAGAGGGCGGGCTGGGCAGTCCACCTCCTGAATAACACTTCCGAGCTCCAATCTGCAGCGCACAGGCGTCCTCCTGAATCTCCAGCCCCTCCCACTCCCTGCCTGTCTTCCTTCCCTCTATTAATGACCTCTTCTTTGTCACTATCAAGGGCCTTTACTGTCTCCACCACCTCCATGATGGAGAGGGCAAAAAAACCAACAACCTACTTTTACTAATTCCATCCATTAGTCTCAAAGGCTAAATTTGGTAGCATTTGTATATAGAAAGATTACAAGGCAAGCAGACACAGCATGTATGTATATGTTTATAGACACACATATTGATCAATGACTTTTAGTAAAAAAATAAAACTAAGCATTCACAATAAAATAAATAAATAAATATGGTTATTGTATTATGAATTCTCCAGAGAAGCAAAGCCTGGAAGATTAATAATTAAAGCATAAACTTTTATAACAAGACTCCATGAAAAATATATAAATGTCCAGGTGTTTAGATTTCATTGACAGATCACAATCAGCACAGCTCTGTTTAAAATTAGCACCTGTCTGCAGTGAGCATCGGCATGCAAGTAAAGTCTGCCAGGAATTTAGGAGAGAGTAACAGGCCTGGCCATCTTAGCTCATGCACTCTTTTTTTTTTTTTAATATATATTTTGTTTATAAATGAAGGAATATTTGAATAGCATGTTTAGATTTAAGGATATATGCCTTTATGTTTTGATATAAAAACAGACACTTTTAGCACTTAGTGACTTTTTAAATGTAAAAGTCTAAATCGATCTCAGGAAGGTAGGGAGTAGGAAGATGGTTATTGAAGGCAGGGAAGGGTGGTGGGACGGAGAAGGAAGGTGGGAATGGGCATAGCCAGATGTTTAGATAGAATGAACATTTCACAGCACAACAAAGTGACTTTAATCAACAAGTTGAAGTAAACTTTAAAATAACCAGAAGAGTAGAATTAGAATGTTCCCAACATAAAGAAACGGCAAATGCCTGAAGGGACAGATGCCCTAGTTTCCCTGATTTGATGATCACACATCGTAAGCCTGCACCAAAACATCCGTGTATTCTGTAAGTTGCTATGAGTATTCTATACCTATAATTGAAAATTTTAAAAATTTAAGAAGAAAAAAAGTGAAATACATGTTTAAAGTTCTCTCTCTATATGAAATTCTCTGTATATATAAAAGACAAATATAAAAAGTGATGAAAATTATAATATATAATAAAAAGAGAAGTGAGTCCTGGCACTGGAGAACTCACAAGCCCTGGGCTGACCCTGAGCAGCGCTGCTTACTCCCCCAGACATCTCAGCCAGAACAGGAGTGGTGGGACAGTTCATGTCTGAGGTCATGTCAAGCCCCGTCTTTCTGCCACAAGGCACCATTGCACAGACGTCCTTGTGAAAGACCACTCCATGTCGCTGCGGCTGCCATCTCAGCCCATCACTAATTTCACTCCCATCCAATCCATTCACTCCCTACTGGTCTCTGAGATGCCTCACGGCCTGGACCCCATAAATGCCGCAGTGCACCACCTTCTTGTTTTGATTTATTCCTTATTAAGCAGACTGTAAAAACAAATCCAGATGGCCTTCTTCTAAGTTTGCCATACATTTGCCCGATGTTTTACATAGGGAGCTATCATTTTTAGGATTTGTTCTCATTTTTATTCTAGATACTATAATGTTCAAAGAGGTACATGGGTTTTAGCAATATGTTGAAAGAATCAAGGGATACTAATCATCAGTTCCTTAGTCCTTTATGAAATTGGGTAGAATTGCAAACTGAGTCCACACCGAGAACCCCAGCGAGCGGGTTAGCTGACAGCACTGTCTGTCTGTCTGAGGTGTCTTTACGGAAGGACCAGTGAGGAGGAGGCAGAGACTCACCCCACCCCCCGCCCTTCTCCACAGTTACAAACCACCTGGAAAGAGGGAGATGAGCATGTCAACATGTCAGAAGATGCTTTTTTTTTTTTCCTATAACACACGGTATGGTAAGAGAAGTTTAAAGGAAGGAGACAACTGAAGATCTTGGAGTAAAGGGCTTATTTTTAGAGGTGGGACTTCAGCTAAATTGTGCAGGATTCAAAAAAGCAGAGACGAGGAGAAAGAACATAAATGGGAAATGAAGGGAAACAGAACAAGTCGAAGTTTTTCTTCCTCTTGTTCTTTATCTATTTTTCAGGGAAAGGTGGTTAGCAGAAGGCGGGGGCAGGAGTACAGTGAGGAATGAGGAGAGAATCAAAAAGTCTAAGATTCTCTCTCCTCAAGAAAGAAGAGAAATAGACCACAAGGAAGAGCAGCCCGTGCCTCAAGCAAAGGGTGCGGTATCGTTACAGATAAGGAAGGGTTGACAGAGGGAAGGAAATACGTCAAGGAACAGCCTCTGTAACAGGAATCTCGGGTCTCTAACACAAACAAGGTGAAGATTAACTGCACAGCTGTACATTGACCTGGGTTTTGTACTTCATATCCGTCCACACCACAATGATCAGTATGTGTAAGCAATAATGAAAATGTTTGACCAAAATAAATTTCCGACTGTTTCGACACCCAGCTTTCCTTCCACTAACTCTTGGGCCACTGACGTTCACCTGCCTACCAGCTCAGATTCCCTCACACCCTGGGGTTTGCCACTGGAGACCAGCCCAAGTTCAATGTGTCGTCTGCATTCAGGCCACTGCACGTCAACTATGATCCTTGGAAAACTCACTTAGCCTTTCTAAATCTCAATTCCCCCATCAATAAAATGAGAATGTTAACCATAATAATAATAGGCTTATTATTATTATACCCTCAGACACACAGTCCGTGATGGTTGATGTTAGTTGTGACCATTAGCAGTGGCTCAGTTCAGAGCACAACCCATTAGTGCCACAGCTGGTTAATTTGCTGGAACGGGAAACGGGAGCCTATTTACACATTTCTTAAAGCAAATTTTGTTTCTCAAGTTATTGGGAAATTTTATTCATTATGTAATTATTCTATTTTGGAGAATTTTCTTATTTTTCTCCTATACTCAAGACTCAAAGCATAACCAAACCTCAACACAAACCATCAGCCTTGTATTATTTCAAAGGAAATACTTGGAAAGCAAGCCTGCTCTGACCCGGTTACGTATCTTGGCCCCCTTAGAATGCTGAATGTGGATGGTATGAACCCGATGTAAGCAGGATTTTAAAATTTATTTTCTTCCTGTAATAAATGACTAAGCTGTTAGTCAGGGAACACCCTGTGTCTACACAAAATTTGCCCAAACTCACTCCACCTGAGGTCTTGTTCCGCTGTGTCCTGGTCGGTGGGTATGTCACCCTTCCTTTTTCTCACGATTCCTTCCAGGGACCAGTTTTGACCCATGCTGGCAAAGGGGAGGTGCTGAACCAGCCAAGTGATGAAGAGTCTCACATAGGGCGTTAAAATGAAAATTTCTGAGAAGAAATTAGGTAACAGTCCTTAAATGCTTACACATTACATAGCAGGGCTGCCCCCTTCTCTGCCCCCCACATTCATTTTCCTTCCCTGCCTGATGACCCTGGTATTTCAGCTATGACCCTGGCCTTAGAGAGTCAAATCAGTCTAGAAAAAGTCACCATGAGTTGAAGACTAAAACCCAACAGATCTGTTTTCCACAGACTTGTACCAGGGAGTGTCATTATGACCGTAAGCCATCTTTCTGAGTTCAGCTTTCCTCATAAGTGGCATCCAAAAAATACATCATCTGCTCCTGCTGGGGTTGTTATGGGAACCAAATGTAGCAATAAACCCGTATCAAAGCTCAGTGAATACAAAATTCTACCAAATATACATGTGTATCTCTTGGGGAAAATATACCATTTAAGATAAATATTGACAGAGGGCTTCCACCTCTCATGGCAATGGTATAATTTATTTCCAGGAGTAGATTCTTTGTTTAGCAAAACATATCACTAGACTTGTTTATTTATGGGCGTAGAGAACAGCAGCTGCACATCCCAGACGGGGGGATTTCATTCACCATCACTCAGCGAGGATGCGTGAGGCAGTGTCAGACACCACCCAGGCACGGGGGCAGCGTGAGCTGAGGCCTGGGCCGTCCCTGTGCGGGTGCCTCTGACCACCTGAGCCAGGACCCAGGGAAAAGAGGAGGACGGGGGAATCGCAAAATGAACTTGTGACTCAACAAGACAATTTCAAAACACAGCAACGAGTCCAGCAGGCAGAGTCGGGGTAGACTCAGGGGCGCCGCCCTACAGAGCTGCCCCTATAAGCTGGAAGGCCGTCGGGCACCTGATGAGTGTGGAGAAAAGTCCTCGGCAGAGGAAGGGACAAGGCAAGGCTGGGGTGGGGCTGAGAGCAGTTTAGCCACAGCTGCAGAGGAGAGTGAGGGTGGAGAAGAGAGAGCTCCAGGAGGGGCACGAGGGGCAAAATCATACCTGCAGAGCCGCAGGAGAGAATCAGGGCCCCCAGTCTGCAGGGCATGTGGCAGGTGAATCCTTCTCACTAACAGGAGCTCCATAAACCCTCACTGACTGCTTACTCTGAGAACAGCTGATTGATTACAGTACCTTCCCAGGAAAAGCAAATTGTTCTCCTGAGAGAAATAATAATAATAATAAAAGATAGTGGTCCCAGTGAATGAGATAATTTACCTAATATAAGATATTTGTTTTGCTGGGGCCAAGTGGATTACTTCCAAGCCGTCCTCCGAGGCAGCCGGATTGACTCAGTCCAACGCCACCGCCCTCTGCTCTTGGGTGGATCACAGCTCCAAGCTGAACTCAAGGCCGGGCACCAGCTGACCTACTTTCTCAAGCCCATTTCTCAACCAGCTTACCTTCCCTCCTCCCCTGGTGGCCCAGACAAATAAAATCTCATAGTTCCATAGACCTAACCTGCTATTTCTCTAGAAGTGTCTTTACCCTTTACGTCCAATTTATACTTTTTAGAACATCAGCTAAATTCATTAAGGTGACCAGATGTCCCGCTTTTGGTGGGACAGTCCCAATTTTTAACAATTTGTCCTGCATCCCACAGCATTTTTAAAAATTCCCAATTTTTGGAAAGAATGCATGACAAGCTAGGGAACAGTGGGAGAATGGGAAGGGTATATACGGCTGCTGAAAAGGTTAATGTAACTAGAGGTTAACATAACTTTATTTGGAAATGAAAAGGCTAATGTAAACTCCCTACTCCCCTCCTGGGCAAGGTCACCCAGGTGGAATCGGTATCAGAAAGAGACTGCTCCCTCCCTTGCTTCTAGGCAAGGACAATTAGCTCAGAAGGAGTAAACTGTCTAGAACAAATAAGTAGCCCCCCTTCCCCTCCCCAGTAAGGTGACCAGACATCCCGCTTTTGATGGGAGAGTCCGGATTTTCAACAATTTGTCCTGAGTTCTGCAAAGTTTTAGAAAAGCCCCAATTTTTGGAAAGAACACATGACAAGCTAGGGAACATGGGAGAATAGGAAGGGAATACACAGTTTTCAGCTGCCATGTGGCCATTTCACCAGGATATACGTTTTATATTATTTTTGTTAATTTTATGATATTAAACTTTAATAATAACAAATAATTGTTGAGAACTGATTATCCAGAACTGCTTATCAAAGTTTGCATTGTTGTCAGGCCCCGCCCACCCAATGGTGTCCCACTTTACCAATGTTAAAATCTGGTCACCTTAAAATTCATTGAAATTTCATCTAAGGAACTTTCCTAACTACCCTGCCTGTCCAAGTTGTCCCACCTCACACCCTGTGCCCAGGGATGTACCTCATCCTCCTCCGAGCTCAGGTCTCCTCAGGACACAGGTGTTGAGTATGTAAATCTCTGCACCACCGGCACTCAGAGCAGCTATTCATTTAAAAAAGGGGAAGCTCCTCCCTGACTTAGGCACCATGGCCTGCCCAGTTCCCAAGTAGAGATGACCACACCCAGCTTCAATTTCTCCTTGTACTCACTGTACTCTTCTGTCCTTATTTCTGTAACAGCTTATACAGATTTATTACGAGTGGAACTGTGCCCTCCTCACACTGACATTCCCAATGCCCAAGAAAAGTTCTTGGGACCAGCATTTGTTGAACATATAAATATTTGGAATCATCATTCACCTTATTTTATACTATGACTGTTTTGAATCAGTCTTTATCATTAAACATGATCTAAGCAAATACACGGTAAGGGCAAATCTTATAGTCAGAAGGATTAGAATCATTGAATGTTTTAAATATTTATAATGTACTTTGTTATCATACCATCACTCCGGTGAGTGAATAGTAAATCATTTAAAATTATAATTAGAAGATGCTTCTGCCAAAAAAAGAAGACAACTTTACACAATGCTGAAGGTTATAAACAAATTCTATGCCTCAAACACTCAGTACCACGGCATCAGTCAGAGCAACAAAATAAAAATTATAACCTGCCCTACATGACGGAGCCTGCAGCTAAGCTGGGGACAGCATGTTTGTTTGTGCAGTGGTACAAATACTTTTAGCATTAAAACGTCAAGGCGGGGAATTCTAGAATATAGTTAAAATGAATCATATCTTACATTATCAGTTTATTTGGTTTTATTTTAACATAATATTTTTATGATATAGTAAAAGTGTCTTAATTATTTTATCCAACATTCCTAGCAGCATTTCCATCAATTTCAATTGCTTTCACATCAGTTTACTTTCTAAGATTTAGGATTAATAAATACTAAATACAAAATGGACATGATAATCTACAGATCAGGCATTGTTGAACAAATAAATATTTGAGAGCTGTGTTTGTTCAGAACTGCATTTCACGCTCTAGAAATAGATCATCGAGGTGATAGTATTTGTAAGAATACCCTCCTTAGTTTATTCTTCTTTATGGCACGAACATTTTTCTATGAATACTCTTTTACTGACAGAAGGAATTTGTATTATACCTTTCCTTGAGACCAAAGAATAATAGTAATGAAAGATCAAGAAAACAGAAGAGTTAGCGACACTCACTGGTGGATGGATCTGGTGACAGTTATACAGGATGAGGCTCTGTGTAAGATGTGAGAGATTACAAAGCATAACATTTAATTAAAGAGTCAGTATCCAGGGACGCCACTGCTTGGAATATCCCTAAAACAAAGGGAATTAGCACGTCAGAGCCATCTCTGCACTCCTTTGTTAACTGCAGTGCTATTCACCCCAGTCAAGGAACGGAGTCACCCTACGCGTCCATCAAAGGATGAGTGGATAGAGAAAAAGAGACACACACATTATTCAGCCACAAAAAAAGGAATCCCTATCACTTGTAGCATTGATGATCATTATGTTAATAAGCCAGACACAAAATGACAAACACCACATATTTTCACTCATGGGAGCTTAAAAAATAGTGGGTCTCATGGAGATCGGGAGCAGAATGGGGCTTATCAGAGGAAAGAAAGGGGGGGACTGAAGAGAATGGGGTTCCTGGGACAAGCATACAGCTAGAAAGACTAAGCTCTATTAGGGAGATATTATATATTAAATTATACTATATATTAAAAAATAATTTACAGTATACTTCAAAATACCTACAAGGTAAGAATTGGAATGTTCCCAAAAGATAAATGGTTGAAGTGATATGTATTCCCATTACACTGATTAAAATCACTATACATTGTATACATGTATCGAAGTATCACATGCCCCCCAAATGTATAAAACTATCATATGTCAATTAAAACACATTTAAACAAAACTCCAAAATGTCAGCTTTTTAGTTTGGGAAAACAAATACACGTTGAAGATAAAATAATAGCAACAGTAATCATGATACCAGTGGCTAAAAATGATGGGTTACTTATCACTGTATGCAAGATAGACAGTATTTTAAGCCCTGGAACTGGAATCATTTGGTCCTCCCAAAATCTCGATA
This sequence comes from Galagoides demidoff, assembly GCA_963574575.1. Lineage (NCBI taxonomy): Eukaryota > Metazoa > Chordata > Mammalia > Primates > Galagidae > Galagoides > Galagoides demidoff. The sequence goes on from CAUYQV010102610.1 coordinate 38,516, forward strand.
TAAGGTGGACACCTTTATTATTTCTGTTTCACAGATACAGCTATGGAAGTTCAAAGACTACTAACAACTCGCCAAGTCACACATCAGAAAGGGAGAGAGCTACAACTCAATGCAGACAACCAGCCTCTGCACCCTGCCATCTGGCCAGTGACCTCACTTATAAAATGATACACAAGTAAAGGACACTATTGGAAACTTCTCCAAGGTAGAAACCATATCTGGATAACATTTTTGCCCCATCAGATTATGTACCATAGAGCTAAGAACCTTAACAAGATTTATTTAAAGATTCATCAAACCAAAAAATCTCGTGACTCACTGGCATCTCCAATCACTTTGGCATCAAGTCTCTCTGTGGTAGACAGGAGAGTCCATCCCTGTAATTCCACCACCCAGCACGGTAACTAAGAAGAGCCAATAAACTCCTCCCTTGCTCTTCACAGACCTGCCACCCACACTCAGTCACCCACAGCAGGGTGGGGGTGACGGCCGAGCACCCCAGGGGCGCTCCGACTGCCCCTCTCCTCAGCAAGTTTCCTCCTACCCGCATTCCACTCTCTATCCTCTTGGAGCAAAGATACGGTTTTTGTAGTATATGTCTTTAAAAGGTGAACATACGTATTCATTTACAATTTAATATCGTCGGGAATTTCAAACCCTGTTGCTTAAATTGGTTGGTTATTATCTTAGTCCAAATCATTTGGTAGCAACTAAGAAAAAACTAGCTACTCCCTAAATGAATGTTTCTTTCAAAGATACACAAATATTTCTTAGAGCAGTGGTTCTCAACTTTCCTAATACAGTTCTTCATGTTGTGGTGACCCCCAACTATAAAATTATTTTCGTTGCTACTTCATAACTGTAAATTTGCTACTGTTATGGATCATAATGTAAATATCTGATGTGCAGGATGGTGTTAGGCAACCCCTGTAAAAGGGTCATTCAACCCCAAGGGGTTGAGACCCACAGGTTGAGAACCACTGTCTTAGAGGGTCAAGGCAGTCAGGGTAGCTGGATCTCAAAAGCCAGGAACAAAACTCAGGGCCCCACCATCTCCTCAATTCTAGTTTGGTTTCATTCCTTAATCTCTAAGCAGACTGACGCTTCTTTTTCTCAAGTATCATAAAGCAACTCGAAACCCAGCCTTACCAGACTGTGTCAGGAAACGGGCAGAGTGTCCACGGCCCAATTGTCTAGGTTGGTGGACGGCAGCCTGGAGCAAGGCGTCCAAGCCTAGACTTCAGCGGGAGCTGACTGAGCAGGCAAGGAGGGGAGGGGGAGGTAACCATGCATGAGGCCTTATTAGCTCTCCCTCCCTCTCAAGGGTTTCTTTATATTGGAACCACCTGGAGAACTTTAGCAACCCAATGCCGAGAACTCACTGCATGCCTTAAATCCACGTGTCTCCAGAACAGGCTTTCCCTTTAGGAGCTGTTACAGGTGATTCTAATGTGCGGTGAAGTGTTTGACAAGCTCAGCCAACCAGGCGTCCTCAAACTACGGCCTGCGGGCCACATGCAGCCTGCCTAGGACATTTATCCCGCCCGCTGGGTGTTTTTGCCGCCACTGCCTGTCCTGCTTAGCAGCTGACTGGTCCCGAGGCCCGCAGTCCAGCCCTCCAACGGTCTGAAGGACAGTGAACTGGCCCCCTGTTTAAAAAGTTTGAGGACCCCTGGGACCAACTAAGGTCCTTAGACCAGCAGCATCTACACTGTCAGGGAGACATTGAGAAAGCCAGAGTCCCCCTGACTTCTGGGTTAAGGATCCCCCTGTAACAGTCCCCAGGGGCTTGTTATGCACAGTAAAAGAAGCTTTGCTTTCCACACGTGTGGAGCAGAGCTGGCGAGAAGGGACTGCCATAACTCATGCAGTTAGATTCTCACTGAAGGTCAAGGCAGATTTCACTTATGTAGTTCCCTACAATTTGGCGAACTGAGCTAAAAGATTGGCTATGTTTGGACAATAAGAAAATACCTGAATTGCAGACAGCATAATTCATTTATGCAAAAATATCTGTCAAAGCAGTATCATGCATCTGGCACTACATTAGATAGTGGGGAATTTTGGTCTCCAATAAAATAGTGAAAAATAGGCATCATATGCCCAGCGCATTAGATGATGAGCACGACACACATCGGATGTTGATGAGCTGAAATCCCTCTATTTTGTTTATCCCCAGCAATCAATTATTGATACTTATCCACATACATCAGCACATATCTCCTGAAAATATTACTAAGATGTATCCCAGCTAAAAATCTCTATTTATGTATTTCAGAAAGGTGTTTGGCTGCTGTGAAAGGACAGATACCAGCATGGCCCAAGGGGGAATGGAGGTAAAGGGATCACAAAGACGGAGCTAGAAGATCTTCCCGGATGGAGAAGTGAGAGAAAGCAGCACCCACAGCCCAGTAAACCGTTTCCATTTAAAAATGGAGCATGAGACTATTATTTATAAGAAGATTTTCAAAGACATGTAAGCTATAGGAAAGGATTCCAAATAGGTCTAGATGAGAAAAACAAAGGATGTGACGATGTAAACAGCACGATTCCCATATTCAGTGAGTGTGGGGGAGCCTGGCAGCAATTTTGCAGTTTAAAGTATGGTGATTCGGGGGGATCTGTTGGAGAAATGAGTCGTCTTATTTTTGTCTCTCTGGTTTTCTTTATTTGCAATTTTCAAATTTGCAATATATTACTCTTTATGGTGAGAAGAAATACATATTCAATCTTATAAGTGGAGGTTTTCTGATGGACAGAGAAAGTACTACCATTGATGCCAAAAAATGTTCAATTTTATAAGTAAATCCCCTGCTCACTAAACAGTGCTCTGCTCATTCACTTCCAGTGTCACCGCCAGGGAACCCTGGGCTGGTAAGAGCCCAGCACACCCAGCAGGTGGATTTTGCGTTGAGAAAGAAAGAGCGGTTCATGCTGTATTCCAGTTCCAGTTAGGAGACTGCAACTCCTCCTGCCACTGAATCGCAGGCTGACTTTCACTGACAAGTTCACACAGCTGTAGAGTAGCTTCTGTGAGCACAGGGAACGCCACTACATACTCAGAGCTGTGCTTCTACTGTTTTCTGTTTTCACAACAGTCCATCGGGTTTGGCATTCTTTCCCTCTGTTTACATACACAGAAACTCAGGTTAAAAAATCTGGCCAATGCTAAGCAGTCAATAAATGCCAGAGACTGCCTCTGAACGCACACCTAACACTAAGTCGGATGCTTCTTCCACTCAACCACCCTCTACTCAGCTACTTAGTGAATTCTCCTGCCTAATGTTAACATCATAGGCCAGAGGGGAAAAGTGGCTTTAAAAAAGATACTTAGGGATGCGTTTGCTTTTACATAAGTTGCAAATCACAGATGTCCCAAGAGTCTAAAGAGACTAATCTTGGGTCTAAAATATTGTCTTAACATATTTTCAGATCTTCGGGTTTTGTTTGTTTGTTTGTTTTTTCAGTTTTTGGCCAGGGCTGGGTTTGAACCTGTCACCTCTCCAGCATATGGGGCCAGCACCCTACTCCTTTGAGCCACAGGCGCCGCCCTCTCATGTCTTCGTTTTTAAGGCAAAGTTGTATGTTTTGAACCCTACACAAAGGAAAGTGAACGTGGACACACCTGTGGAACCACTGCCCGCTCAGTTGTTGTCCTTGCCCTGGACTATTTTTCAGGAAAAGAAACCACTGCCATAGACTTTTGCCCGTTTTTGAACTTTATACAAATGGAGTCCCGTATTCTGTGTGCTACTGTGTCAGTCTCTGGTCATTGTGTGTGGCAAGAGATCGCTCAGGATCGTGACTTCATCCTACTGTATGGAAATACTATGATTTCCTTGGCACTTTTACCATTGATGGGCATTTGGAGCTTCCAGGTTAGGCTACTATAAATAGTGCTGCTATAAATACCTCTAATCATGTTCACCAAAGTACCTAGGAGTAGAATTACTGAGTCATAAGGTAAGCTTACATTTAGTTTTAGGGGATACTACCAAACAATTCTTCAAAGTTATTATTTATAAACCCACAATTAGTTACAGTTGTTCCACATCTTCATCAACACTTAGCATTGTCTGTTTAATTTTAGCCAATCTGGTGAATATAGAGATATCAGATTGTTTTTTACTATGCATTTCTTTGATGACCACGGTAGGCAGAATAACGCTCCCCCACAAGATGTTTACTTCTCTATCACTAGAATCCGTGAACATGCTATATCACATGCTAGTGGGAAATTAAGGTTGATTTTTTTTTTTTTTAATGAGACAGAGTCTCATCTTATCACCCTCGGTAGAGTGCCCTGTTATCACAGCTCACAGCAACCTCCAACTCCTGGGTTTAGGAGATTCTCCTGCCTCAGCCCCCTGAGTAGCTGGGACTACAGGTGCCCACCACAGCACCCAGCTATTTTTGGTTGCAGTTTGGCCGGGGCCAGGTTCCGAACCCACCAGGCTTGGTATATGGGGCCAGCGCCCTACCCATTAAGTCACAGGCGCTGCCCTAATCAGCTGATCTTAAACAGGAAGTTTTCCCTGGTTGTTCAGTTGACCCTGAGATAACCACAGGATCCTTGAAAGTTTAAGAAGGAGAAGGCAACAAGAGTCAGAGAAAAAGGTCTTGTGATGAAATCTGGGTCAGAGAATGAAGATGTAGCAAGGGACCCTGGGGCAAAGAAACGCAGGTACCCACAAAAAACTGAAAAAGGCCAGGGAATCCTTTCTCTCTGGGAGGGAATCAGGGCCTGCCAGGACCAGCTTTCAGCCCAGTGAGCCCTGGGGTAAACTTCTCAACTACAAAACCATAACACAGTAAATCACAGTAATACAAAACACAGTAATCTGTGTTGTATTAAGCCATTACATTTGTGGTAGTTGGTTAGGGACAGCTGTAAAAACCAAAGCTGTGATGAGTGAAGCTGAGCACACTTCACGTCACGGGTTAGTGGCCACTGGGATCTCCTCCATGGCCACCTGCCTGTCAAGGGGCCTCCTTCCATTTTTCTTCATCATGTCAGTCAATACTACTTATCCTATTAACAAAAATAATAACAAAAATAAAATAAATCCTTTGAAAAGGCATTTTGCTTTTCATTGTCATTGTTTTTCATTTTTTACTATATTCTCCAAACCTAAAATGCCCAAGAACTTTTTGATCAGCTGGCCTAGTTATTTTCTTATATTTAATTACCGAGTAAAATATATTTTACATAAATTACTTCTCTGTTAATGTAATCTGTTGAATTTATTCAATTTATAATGTAAAATAGGTGTCAGTCACTTTGATGAGATTCCTGCATTTACCATTATTTAATCACGACATAGGTATAATACAAATCTTTAACATTGACAGCTATCTTTAAGACCTTGTCAGTAAAATGGATGAGATTCATTTAAGAATTCATTACTTTAAATCACGTTGGTCTCAGCAGGAAAGAAATTCATGGTAATTTTTTTTTTTTCTAAAGCATAGTGATATGTAATCTCCATTTAAAGATTTGGCAACAATTACCAAAATTGAAATGAATTCACATGTTGACCAACTAATTCCATTTATGAGAATTTATTCTACAGATGTGATCACTCATGCGGACAAAGACATATATACAAGAAGGTTCACTGTAACTCTATAAATTATCCTGAAGATCTATTAAAGGAACTCCTTAAATCAATTATGCTAAATATATTCAGTGAATCACTGTGCAGATAGAAGTAATTTGATATGTGATGAAATACACAATCACCAAAACATTTTGCTAAAACACACACAAAAATTAAATTACATACCAAAGAATTGTAGGATTGGTTCATTCTCAAGACAAGGATACAGGAAACTGAGCAAATTCTGCCTCTTTCCTCACTTCATCCCCCCAGTGAGAAAGAAACTTTTAAAAATGTTGTTTTGGTGTTTCTTTTTTCTTTTCTCTTTTACATAGATTAACAGCATTTTCACTGAAAATATTCCACTTAATTAAAAATGCCCCTCATCACACTGACCCATGCAGCCCCTTTTCATTCCTTTTAAACTGTATGACATTTTATGATACGCTTTTTAAAAAAGAATGAAATATTCTCCTCCTAATGGACAAATAGGTTGCTTCTACAAGGCAGAATTAAAACCTGTACATGTCCCTCATGAAACCCTTAGTAACATAGGCATGATATTGCTTAAATTAAACTACCTTTTATTATAAAAATGTATGGAGTTAATGGTCAAAAGTGTCCACCAGTGACAACTGACTTGGCCTGAGCAAGTTATTCATATTTCTGAGTTATTAATATTTCAATTTGTCATAAATAAATAAATTAGAAAAAATGTACCAAATGGATTACTTTCAATAGAATTTAGGGATTTTCTGTTATGGCTACATAGTGAATGTTAAATAAGGCCAACAACAGAGTTAAATATTACATTCGGTAAATTTCAAGTCAGTGAGCTGCATCACATATTAAAAATGAGGGGATATATGATATTTAAAAAATCATCTATCCAGGGATTCATTTTGAAAATTGAGCTTAGAAAATTAAAAATAGCTACTCTCTGCTGGGCACTGTTGCTCATGACTATAACCCCAGCACTCTGGGGAGGTTGCGGTGGGAGGATCGCTTGAGTCCGGGAGTTTGAGACCAACCTGAGCAACATAGTAAGACCCCATTCCTAAAACAAACTAAAAACAAGTAAAATTACCTAGGCATGGTGGTGGGTGCCTGGGGTCACTGCTCATCTGAGGCTGAAGCAGGCCCCACTGAACCGAGGAGTTTGGGCTTGCAGTAAGCTATGATCATGGCACTACACTCCAGCCTGGGCAACAGACCAAGACCCAGTTTAAAAAAAAAAAAAAAGCTACTGTAAATTAAACCTGAGATTTATAGGCTATAATGATTTGTTTTTAATTTCTTATATTATATCAAGCTGTTAATAAAAATGTAGGTAACTTTTTAAAAATTAATGGATTACATTTTAGAGCAGTTTTAAGTTTACAGAAAAATTCAGCAGAGTGTCCAGAAGCCACTCCTATACACAAATTTTCCTGTTATCTTCTTACATTAGGACTTGTGTTCCAACTAATAAGCCAATATTGATACCTTATTATTAATTAAAGCCCTCCATTACCTTTAGGTTCACGCTTTGCCTTGTTCAGTTCTAAGAGAAAGACACAATGTCATGTGACCACCATGAAGGTGTCACACCAGATAATTTCACCAGCCAAACATTCCTGGGCTCTACTGTTCCACCTTCCCCATCTTCACCCAGGCCCATGGTAACCACTGAGCTTCTTCCTTCCCAGTGAGGCCTTTTCTGGAATGTCATGTATCTGGAACGAGCCCTTCTGTAGCCCTTTCAGAATGGCTTCTTCCACTTAGCAGTGGGCATTTCATGGTCCTTCACGTCCTTTTATCACTTGGTAGTTCACTTCTTTTTACCCTTACATGATGTCCATTCTACAGATATCTGGAGGATTACTTACTGTAAAATGTCTTGGTTGCTTCCAAATCTTGGCCTTTTTAAAATAAGCCTGCTATAACGTTTATGTTGTTTTTAAAATAAGTTTATGAATCTTTTATTTATTTGAATAAATGATGGAACTGAGGATTTTCATTGTTGGATAATATGGTAAAAATACGTTTAGTTTTATAAGAGACAGCTGAACCCTATTCTGAAGTGGCTGAGTAGCTGCACACTTCCAGCCACAGTGAGGAGAGTTCCTATCTCTCCAGATCCTTGCCAACACTTGGTGTTATCAGTGTCTGAGATTTCCGCCATCCTAACCGGGGTGTAGTGTGTCTGGTTATTTCTTAATTTGCATTTCCATATGACATGGATGTTGAACATCTTTTCATACGCTTACTTGCCATCTGACTATCTTCTTTGGCAAGTTATTTATTCGGATCCTTTGCCCATTTTAAAACTGGGCTGTTGATTTTCTTTTGTAGAGTTTTAGGAACTCTTTGTGTATTTTGGACACAAGTCCTGTATCAATCTATGTGTGTTTTGTAAATATTCCTCTATGCCTTATTTTTTTCACTTTCTTATAACTGTTTTTACATGCTAAATGTAAGAGTTGGTATATTACTAGTTGCGTTATTCTCCCCAGTATAGGAGAACATTCAGCCTTCACTGCAGGTGTAGCTGTGCAGGCCCTTCCATAGCAATTCAGATATCTTGAATTATACATCTGTAGATTAAAACATCAAAATTAGGTGAACATAGAGAACTGTATTCTGTTTGCAGTGAAAATTTTCTTGAACGATACTCCTGAGTTTTCTATGCTGTATCATTTATGTAATAAGTTTTCTATTTGATTTGGAGAGAGACCAGAGAAATATAACAGGTTTTATAAGAATGTTTAGGCTATTCAGTTATTGGGTTTTTTCCCTAGTTATATTTTATTTTGTTAAAAGTGATTAAATTGGATATTTTCTGTGTGTGACGCATTTACATTTAATTCCTGGATTATAATTATTTATGTCAAATAAATTACTTTTCGCATGAGTTGGATTCACTGAACACTGTATATATTTATTTAATCCTCTTTACATGCAAACAAAGCTTTTTACATAAGTAGTATATTCATCAGTCAAAAAAGTAACAGCATATGTTGGAAAATTATTTTTAAAATGCCATGGCAATGTTAAATGATGATTAAAAGGAAAGCTACACTGTAACTTGGATGGTACAGGGCATTCAACTTGTAATGAGACACTCTTTCTGTCTTTTAGGAAACTTTATATTTTGCAGGATTCTGTGTCCCACAGTACCTGCCAAAAAGATGATTTCAAGCAGGATAATACAGACAGAGGTCAGGCTCTCCTGAAAGTCAGCTTGTTGTGTAAAAATACAATTCTGTATAGAATGTCACTGATACTTGTAAGGTACTTTGATCAATACGTTCTAGAACTTAACGCAGAAATACTACAGATTTAAAAAATAATGCATAACATACTCTAAATTTTAAACAGGTTAAATATTCCCTGCTGACTTCCCTATTCCCAAAATGAGTATTTTAAAGTTGCCTGTTAAATCTAAAATGGAATTTTCACCACTCGTAGCGTATCCCTGTGCTGTCATGAATAATACAGACGTGATGTATCTGATAGGGTAAAGCCAGCAGAGATGCCTGCCAAGTTAACAGTATCCATGTAGAGGACGGTCACCTGACAGGGCCCCTGGGAGCGGCCTGCCTGGGGGGCCAGGACAAGGAGGCTGCGCCATCTAGTGGATGTCACTTAGTGTCTGTAACAAAATCAGAGGATTCTCAGAAGATGCTAACACTTAAAGGGTAACCCTCCTTTAAGGGAAGAATTATAAATTCATTACTTTACTTGATTCTAAAAATCATAAAGAGATGGGGGAGAATGAAGTGTATCCCCATTTTACATATGGAAAGGGAGTGAGGAACTTGCCCAGGGCCGCACGTCTCTGCTGCGACATTTAGTCCCCATCCTTTCCCTCCCGCGTTCTCTACTGGCACAAGCACAGATCACAAGCAATGACGAGAGGTCATGACAAGGACACTTTAAAACACTGCATCATTCCAATTACTTAGTGTCAAAACACAAAATCACCAAGCTCAGTTTTGCATTGTCTTATTTGAAAGGATATCTGAGAATTTAATCTGTATTTTGATGTCTTAGGGACATTATTTGCTTCTATGTGTGGAAGTGGGAAATTCTCTGAAATAAACAAGTTTACATATGAGAATATTAAGATTATGCACGCAGTCTGAGTAACAGATATAAATGTTGAACAGAGATTTAAAATCTAGCCCGTTTAGTGGGACGATATTTTAACTCCCTTTGGAAAAGACCAGGTATCTCACCTTCTCAAGAGACGAAACAAACATCCTACCCACACTTTCACCTTCTGGGATTTCCAAGTGTCTCTGAACTGAACACCACTGAAACATCAGCGTTTTACATGAGCTTCCTGAAGAACTGTTCTATAAAACTATTTTCAAGAAGATCTATTTGAGCTTTACAAAATTTTAAGTACTAAGATCTAGTCTAACCAACATAAGGCTTCAGGCCAGAGCAAAGGACTAAAGGAAGCAGGACTACATCTTACCATCCTGAGGTTCAGACCATCAACCAGGACTCTGAAGATGACCTCTGAGAATATATCAAAGCTAGTTTTAAACTTGAAATGTTTCAAACTTAATGAATGTGAGATCATAAACTGGAAGGCATAATGTAATTTAAAAAAAAAACCTTTATTGCTATAAATATCAGTAACTCTAGAAACAACTTTATTATGCTTTGCCGAAGAAATACATTAAGTTTTGATGCAGAACTGACTTCAACTTTTGATCCTAGTGATTTAAAAAGACCAAGTCTTTCTCTGTGACTTGCTCTGGTACTCTGAACAATTCACTTAACCTTTTGGACCATAATGTTCTCATCTTTGCAACGAGGTGATTGGATTACCTGATGACTAAACTGTCTTTTCTATTTAAATTTCTGTGCTGTAAGTTGTATGACATCACGCCACTATACTTGCCATTCCGGCCTTGGTGATAAAGATTGTTTAAAAGTTCACTATTTGCTCAATGGCAAAATATTTAAATATTCTTATTATTAAAAAGTTATACCAATTTAAAACTGAAGATAACTAAATAGAATATTGTTTTAAGTTTGTATATTTTAAGTGTCCTTACAAGCATCCATAATACACCTCCCAAGTCCCTGCCCATAAGAAACTTAACATAGTCAGCACTTGTGGGATTAAGGCATGAACATCTTCGGGGGGCATTATTTTGCCCATGGCAGTTTGCCTCCCTGGCCCCAAGAGAATCACATCTATCCCACATGTAAAATTTGCTACACCCACTTGCAGTATCTGCTAAAGTCTCAACCCATTATAGTGTTAACTCAACATCCTAAAACCCATCCACTCAAAGGTCCCAAACTCCATCCTCTTGATCATCTAAGTTAGGCATGGGTGAGACTGAGACTCCAGCTCAGAGCCTGGGAAGCTAGGAAATAAGCCATCAGCCTCCACAATAACATGGGGGCTAAAGAAAAGATATTGATTGTAGATACTCCAGTTCACAAAGGGAGAACCTTGAAGGTAGAGGAGCCACCTGCCCCACCACTCAACTGTGAAATGCAGCCTCCAGGGCCAGAGAATCACCCCCTGTGACTCCAGGCCCTTCCCTGCAATGGGTGACAGGACACAGCCATACCCTGATGTGACAGGATTGCCTCTCTCAGGAATAAGACATGTGGGTATTATGAAGCATAACATTCAGGAGAGATACTGATGTCAGCAAAAACAATCAGTATGTTTCTATCTTGTCAGATAACAGATGACACAGTCTCCTCTCCCTAAAACTATTAATACAGAGCTGTCCATTCTTGAATTCATGATGGTGAGGAGAAAGCGGGTGTGGTTCTGGAATGCACTATAGCACACGTTTTAACTAAGACTACCTCAAAGATGAATTCATTTTAGGCATACCCGATGCCCAGAACTTGTGTTTGATGGAAAGATTTGATCCCTACACCAAGAAGGACAATTGATGGGAAATCTCTGGAGGAAACCAAGTTCGTGTCCATTCAGGTCTGGGGCAATATTCCTTTATGGCAATATTTCTTTCTGATAAGCAAACAGTGTTATGTTGATTTAACAATTGAAATTTTTAAATCTTTTTTACACTCCAAGCTTCCAGTCAGGTTTCTGACCCTTCTTTTCAAAACTTCAAAATATTAAACTCATTCAGAAGTGATAATTTTAGGCAAAGGTAAAGACATGGGGTCTACCTTCACCTGTAGGCAAAGAGACCCTCAAGGCACACCTGAGGCCATTCTACCTGTGTTATCTTGAATAATTCATTCTCCTTTTCTTGGCTTGAGTCTTCTTAACAAAAGAGATTTGGTGAACAACCACAACCAAAAAAAAAAAAAAGAAGAAGAAGAAGAAGAAGAAGAAAAATATAAAAGTGAAAAACTAGGTATTGAATAGGAAATTGTTGGCCATATCGTTCATATCATTAAATCAATGAATGAAAGGATTTTAAATCCTCCCCATAATAGCATATGTGTGAGTAGGAAGCATAAATGTTTATAGACTTTTTCATTTTTTATTATTTTTTAAATTTTAGAACTTTGAGGCCGTATCTATTGTGTAACATTTTAGGAGTATTACTTCATTGCCATTTTTCTGCCTACCCCTACCTTGATAAATTTATCACCCTTATATTATCAGAAGAGTCTTTGTCCTTGGGATTACTGTATCAATTGTCTCCTTTTCAGAATATGGAAAACATGGATGATCAGAAGCTCTGTACCAGGGGTCCCTTGACAGCTGCCATCTGAACTGATGCATGGTTTGCTCTTTGTCCACTGGGTTGGCATTATTTTTTTATTTCACGACTTCTGTCAATGCTCTTTCAACAGAGAGACAAATGAGGGCTGAAGATGCTTCATTCTCTAAGAATTAGCAATTGGAAATAATTATAACATTTCTTCCACTTGTCAGCAAATAAATTGCCGATATGAAAACATTTTATGGTTATGTGACTATTACAGGAGAGGTCATGTTAACAATGCCAGAACGTCTGATAAGGCATTGTCGGTGCCTCTGCACATTTCTTTTGATTTATTGGACCATTTCAAGTTCTAAGAAATAAGCTCACCTGTATGGTGGGTGTCCATGAGATCATTCAGTACTGCTGCTTCTCGTGTGGCTACAGAAAAGCAAAAAATAAACAAACCTTGGGACAGGTAAAGAATTCCTGGGCCACACTTACGGCTTTGTGTTTCCATCTGAGTCTTAAATATCAGGGTTACTATTGAAAAAACTCAAGCTCAAAGAGAGAAAGAATTTTTTGACTAAGACTGTTGAGTAGTTGGAAAGGAAGATTAAAACATAGCATTCAAATGTGATAACTATCTGGTACAGAAAACCCAATAAAAAGTTATCTATTGATTAAAAGAGCTGTTCTCAACCTGTGGGTCATGACCCCTTTGTAACAACGAAAATACATTGTGGCATTAGGAAGGTTGAGAATCACTGAAAAAAAAGAAGACTTAAGTCCTGCCAAGAAACACCTAAATTTCAAAACTTCTCATGCTGGCGGAAACTTCTTCATAATATTTTTTCTTCACCTTTAGAGATTCCTGTACTTTGATTTTTCTATATTGTTAATGATTATTTTGTATAATTCTTAGAAACAAATATACTGGATAAAATTCAGTCTCATTAAAATAAAGGTTGTCCCTTGAAAAAATATTCACATCAGAGAATAACTTTATTTTACCCTTGAAAATGAATAAAAGTCACTCTGTCATTTGGGAAACAATAGGCTTAATAAAACAAATGTAGCCTTCAATGACCTTGATCCCAGCAACGCTGTCCAATCATGCATCGCTCTCAGCTAATCTGATCATTTCCATGATCAACACATCACACAAATCTTAAGAAGTTAGAAAATAAAAGATAATTTACCATTGAAAAATATTTTATCAGTTTCATTTGCAAATTGTTCTGAAGCTAACACAAAAGATAATAAAACATGTCTATGCTCCTGACTACGCTGGATGGGATGAATAAAGAATCAGGATTTCTGTGAGTTCAGTACTAACACCGCGTAATTTTAGTAACCTTTGTCTCTCTAATATTCAGCTGCTGCCTCTCTGAAAACCAGACAGCTGGATGAAGTCATTCCTTTAAACAAAAAAGGGAAACTTTTGCACATACTCTGAAGCGTTCTTGGCAGAGGCTGGGCGTTCATTTGTGCTCTTGTGTGTTGTGTGTGTGTGTAGGGGGGGATCTGATATTTGTTGGGTTCAGAGAGCAGCAAGAGAAAGGTACTAGTTATAAAAAATAAATGCTATATTCATCTGTGTAAATACTTCTTCAAAAAAGATGTAATGGTCAAATTACTGAAAGGTAATCTCTAATCTCACATTCTATCAAAGGTCGCTGCCACAGGAAATAAGGTAGATCCGATAAAATAGAAAAATAAAAAAAAACATGGTGAAAATAAAGAGAACTTTTACTATGACTGAAGTGTTATTGCAGAGTCAAGGCAAATGTTGTCAATGTTCACATGGAAAATAAGGCTTGGACAATGATTCAAATACAATTTCCAGAAATTATAGCACTAGAAATACATAAGCATGGTTAATGTCAAAAAGCGGTAACACCAAGTACAAGATGTTCTTATTCTATTTATTTTATAAAATTCCTCCCTCAGAATATTTTCATATCAATTCTTAATTTTTTGAAACAAAATAATTTTTAAAAGTCCAAGTAATTACATGAGTCATAGATAAATAAAACCCACTTACATGTACCCTGTAGTTTGAATACCTACTCAGAGGGCCAATGTTGTTCTAAAATCGCATTTAACTGGCACAGTATTTTATATCAGTTAAATTTATATTGCGAAAGTGTCATTTTATTTATATGTATATATATAGCAACCCTATAGCTTCCTATTTTCATTTCCATTTTTACTATAAACATGAGAAGGGTGCTAATGGCAATGTAATATTTAGGGACAAGTAGATGTTAGAATTGGTAAATACATTTTAAGGAATGAATACTGGGATGGATAAATAACATTTTATGATGATAATTCTATAAAATCAATAAATATGTACTCTGCTATAAAGAAAATATTAAAATTTTTCGTATCAGCAACTACACTGTGGGTAACGGAAGCTGAGCATCCAGCCACCTTCCTTTTTGGATTTCCTGGGCACTGATAGCGAGCAGTTTGCAAAAGTCATTCTAGGGCGGCACCTGTGGCTCAGAGGAGTAGGGTGCCAGCCCCATATACCAGAGGAGGTGGTGGGTTCAGACCTGGCCCCAGGCAAAAACTGCAAAAAAATAAAAGGAACATCCCAATAGCACATCACAAGTTTGGAAGCATGTGGAAAGTTCTAGTAAGTAGCGACCCACTGAATTCTGGCTATGATTCCAATCAGTTACTCCATTAACATTTGTCTTCACGGACTTTACCTATCAATGTCCTACCTTGTATGATATTGCCATGGGACTTTCTTATTGCCTTTTTTTGGTCACTGCTTAGATGAGTTTCATGTCATTGTGAGCTCTACACATTTCCTTGTGTGCCTCCTCTTCTTCATGCCCCAAAACAATTGAATAGCTTTTTTTTTTTTTTTGAGACGGAGCCTCAAGCTATCCCCCTGGGTAGAGTGCCATGGCATCACAGCTCATAGCAACCTCCAACTCCTGGGCTCAAGCGAGTCTCCTGCCTCCGCCTCCCAAGTAGCTGGGACCACA
>CAUYQV010102614.1:0-34724 GCA_963574575.1 Galagoides demidoff
GGGCGCCTGTGGTCCCAGCTACTTGGGAGGCGGAGGCAGGAGACTCGCTTGAGCCCAGGAGTTGGAGGTTGCTATGAGCTGTGATGCCATGGCACTCTACTCAGGGGGACAGCTTGAGGCTCCGTCTCAAAAAAAAAAAAATCTTAAGGATGTGAAAAATTATTTGTCATTATGTAAACAGAATACTTAAAGTATGGGCAACACCTATGGCTCCAGTGAGTAGGGTGCCGGCCCCATATACCAAGAGTGGCAGGTTCGAACCCGGCCCCAGCCAAACTGCAACACCAACAACAAAAATACTTAAACTATGTGATGAGAAGACAGAAGCAGCCAGCACTGATCCTTCACATGCAATGCTTCTCCTTCTCCAGGGACCACACAGCAGCAGTTAGTACAAACAGCATTTCTCAACAAACTCTTAGGAGAAAACATGTTTGGGTATTTCACTGGAGAGAGTATTGCCTAGTTAGAAAGAATCCGGTACTTTACTTTCAACCTTTATTGGAAAAAAAATTAAGTTCCTTTATAAAACAAAACTCAGAACATTGAGTAACTTAATCATCATTAAGGAAGTTTACCTCAAAAATAAAAAGATTTCTTGCTCCCTTTCTTAGACCTAGAGCCTCACACCCAACCTATCACACACAGCCACCCGAAGCCGGCGGCTCCCTCCCGACTTGCCTCTGACGTGTGCACGACGTCCCGGTCCACCAGCTCAGAGTCGATGGCCATGAGGACTCGGAGGTACAGATCTACTCCCCTCGGATTCAGGTCCACTACTGAGAGAATGTCAAAAAAAAACTTGGGCCATTTTGTGAGATATTCTGTAACAAAGAGCAAGGCGAAGACTTGGGCTGCTTTATTCCGTATAAAGGTCTTCTCTGGTTGGGGGTTCAGCATCTGGCAAACAGAAACGGTCCATGAAACGCAACACACTGAAAATGCTCAGAAACACATTTTGTCATTAAAAGGCAAAACCCCACCGGACTGTACAGGTCCAGACTAGCTGTGCAACAAACATGCTTCAAATCATCCCAGCACTTAAGTGACCAGCCAGAACAAGAACATAGGTCACCACGGCCAGCGCTCCTCACTCTTCACCCTCACATGCAGCGATTTGTTTGGTTTTTTGGAGACAGAGTTCCACTCTGTCACCCTGGTGGAGTGCGGTGGCATCACAGCTCACAGCAACCTCAAACTCCTGGGTTCAAACGATCCCCCTGCCTTAGCCTCCTGAGTAGCTGGGACTACAGATGCCTAAAATGCCTGGCTAGTTTTTCTATTTTTAGTAGAGATGAGGTCTTGCCTTTGGTCAGGCTGGTCTTGAACACCTGACCTCCTGTGATCTACCCAGGTCAGCCTCCCAGAGTGCTGGGATTAAGGGTTTGAGCCACCATGCCCAGTCATGGGCAGCATTTTACTAGTTCCTACCACTTCTTCTAAGAAAAAAGGATTATTTTTCTTCCATTTGCTTGCTCTTAAACAAAAATAAATAACTCCAGCTATACAACTACTTTATATATTAAGATTAGCTAAATTTAACCCAGAAGAACATGTGGTGAACACAGAACTCCACAGGCCCTTTGAAAAGGGATCTTATAAAGAGGCTATCCAGAAGGGTCTACCTGTAAGAGCCAAACAGAAAAGCTGCTTTTGTCAAGTAGTTAAAAAACCAAATTAATGGCCAGGTGCCGTGGCTCACGCTATACTAGCATTCTGGGAGGCTGAGGCAGGTGGACTGCTTGAGCTCAAGAGTCCAAGACCAGACTGAGCCAGAGTCAGACCCTGTCTCTAAAAAATAGCTGAGAGCTGTTATGGTTGGCAGTAGTCCCAGCTACTCGGAAGGCTGAGGGAGGAGGATCATTTGATCCCAAGAGTTTGAGGTTGCTGTGAGGTATGATGTCATAGCACTCTACCCAGGGAGACAAAAGTGAGACTCTACCAAAAAAACAAACAATAACAACAACAGCAAAAAAACCCAAATTAATCTTAAAACAAAAGTTTCTATAATGTCTCATGGGACATATAACAGGTTTCTATTGATATAATTTTAAATTATTGCTAAGTTTCTACCTACCCATGATCTTCAAATCCACCTTTAAAGCTGAATACAATGGCTCACACCTATAATCCCAACCCTCTGGGAGGCAGGTGGATCATCTGAGCTCAGGCGTTTGAGACCAGCTTGAGCTAGAGTCAGACTCTGTCTCCAAAAATAGCCAGGCGTTGTGGCAGGTGCCTATAGTCAAAGCTCTGCAGGAGGCTGAGACAAGTGGATCACTTGAGCCCAAGGGTTTGAGGTTGTCAACTATGAGGCCACAGCACTCTATCCAGGGTGACAAAATGAGACTCTCTCTCAAAGAAAACAAAAACAACCAAAAAAACACCTTTAAAAAAAGCTATAGGATCAAATAGAGGATAAATGATTAAACCTTTGTGATAAGCATGAGTTTACATATCTGGTCATCGGAGGTACTGAATGAAATTACTATTTTACCTGCGCCTGAAGCCAGGATATGAGCGTCTCCCTAATCAGCTGTTGCTGAACAGTGGTTAGTTCTGAGTATCTGTTCAAAATAGAGAAAAAAAAAAGGAAAATGTCTGTATTCGGTGTCCACGGTTGTGTTTGAGAGGGAAATATGCATGGCTCTCCATCCCTGAAAACTAACAGATGCCTCTCTCCCCACTGCTTTAGAGACAAGGGTGAGAGCAGCAGGTGTGAAATCACTATCAATCCTTGTTTGACTTGTTGAAACAAAATGAAAGCTACGTGATTTTTCAAGGAAATGCATCCATGATTTTGGGACACAGCAACACTAATCCATAACCTGGATACAACTTAAAGTAATTGAAAAGATGGCCTCTCCCCACAAACCTCGGTCCACACAGTGAGAAAAGCCTTACTTGTATTTTACTTGATGTTCTAGTACTTGAAAGCAGAAAAATTTTATGTGATCATCACTGAAAAAGAAAAAACGGAAATTAGATAAGCAGAATATAAATCAAAGAAAACAAATCAAAAGCAAAACATTAATGAATACAACATAGAAGTTTCTCAAGGCACCCCTGGCTTGTTTCCTACTTACTGGTATCTTTTTATGACATTAAAATCCATTTACTTAAAAAGCTAAGAAAACTCTATTATACAACATTCAATATTTCCATTAAATCTGGCAAGCAAAATAACCAAAATGAACCAAAGTGCACCTTAAACATAGTGCTTTGTAAACAGAAGGCAGTCCTTCTAAATTTGAGATGGCAGGATTCCTGGAACAAGGCTGCATTTTATAATAAATATGAAGGTTAGGTGTAAAATGATAAACAGCCGAACAGCCAGAGACTGAGTCAAAGCAGACAGTCATCCAAGCCCCAGTTAAAGGCCAGTGAGTTCTACTGAGGCCAAATCCAAACCAAGCCATGTGGTCTGTCAGTCTAGTCTCAAAGTTCATACAGGACACTGGATTATAAATGCACTGCCCTCACAGGATGGGGCAAAAATTAACACTCACTAATTATCCATTTCCAACTATCTCCCGGGTTGCTACAGGGCTGGGATAAACTCGCACACAGACCCTTTAGAGTCTAGTCTGCTCATTCAAGACAGTTGGTTGGGGCCAGGCTTCATCATGGAACAAGTTTTCCTACATAAAAAAGTAACTGGTCCAAGTTGGAGACCTTCTCTCTCTTTTTTTTTTTTTATTATTAAATGATAGCTGTATACATTAGAGACCTTCTCTTAATTTGGACTCTATGAATTAATTCAACATAAAACCCCACCCAGGAAGATGGAAGTACTCTTTTAAACCTTTGTGAAGTTAAGCTTAATTAACATCTTTTCCGAGACCTCAGGGTTTTAGTTTTTTTTATAGAGACAGAGTTTCACTTTATTGCCCTCCGTAGAGTGCAGTGGCGTCACACAGCTCACAGCAACCTCCAAATCCAGGGCTTAGGCAATTCTCCTGCCTCAGCCTCCTGAGTAGCTGGGACTACAGGCACCTGCCAGAATGCCTGGCTATTTTTCTGTTGCAGTTTGGCTGGGGCTGGGTTTGAACCTGCCACCCTCAGTATATGGGGCTGGCACCCTATCCATTGAGCCACAGGTGCCACCCCTGGGTTTCTATTCTTATTAGGGGTGACACTGAGCCTTTAGATTTTCCACTAAAAAAAACAATAAACTACAAGAAGCCTTTACTTAAAAGCCAGCTTATACTTAAGACATTCAGTAAATGTTTCTGAAGCCGACTCTCACTAAGTTGAAGCACTCATTTTCATGTGTAAAATGTGGACTTTGGGCACCACATGCTGAGAAGCCCAGCAAAAGGCCATCCGCTAACTAACCCAGGCACTTCTGCCCACATGGCTGAGCTGTCCGCAGACCACCTGTTTCCCCATCCCTCATCATGCCAGTGGTACTCCTTTTGCAAGAATAAAGTAACTCAATTAACTATCACATGAACTAATGAAATGAGTATAAAAGTCCCTACTTCCACAAGAACCTGAAAGACTTCATGGAAAGCCACATTGGCATGGGAAATAACCTTGTGATATGGGCTCAGCAGCTGTAAGAATTGACAGGTGGAATCTGTACCCACTGTCTCACTATATTTGCTGTACAGAGACCCAAGCTGGAAATCGCAGAGGATGAGTTACGTATGTGATCAAAGTAAGAATAAAGTAATTGAGCCTGTGGCTCAAAGAAGTAGGGCGATGGTCCCATATACTGGAGGTGGCAGGTTCGAAACCAGCCCCAGCCAAAAACTGTACAAAAAAAAAAAAGAATGAAGTAACTGCTACTGGCAAATACATGAAGACCTTAGTATAATATCAAAAGATTGGCAATTGAATGTTTATATATTTTAAGTCAAAATTAAAAATGAAAATATGTATCATTTCTGAATTCCTCCTTTACCAAGTTTTTAGAAAACCAATTATCATTCCCAATGAGAAGGAAGTTTTTACCTCACTCTATTTTAGCTAGAATCTGCTGCCAGGTATACAACACATGGCAAACAACAGATTTACTAAAAAGTCAGTTCTGGGCTCAGCACCTGTAGCTCAGTGGGTAGGGCACTGGCCACATACACAGAGGCTGGGCCCACAACAATGAAAACCGCAACAACAACTACAAAAACAGCTGGGCATTGAGCAGGCACCTGTAGTCCCAGCTACTTGGGGGGCTGAGGCAAGAGAACTGCTTAAGCCCAAGAATTTGAGGTTGCTATGAGATGTGATGCCACAGCACTCTACCCAGGGCAACAATTAAAAAAAAAAAAAAGTTCTGAAATTATCAAACTATTGGTTTACTATTTTTCTCATTTCTACACATAGATTGTATATTTAATAGTTTTCCAAAATGAAGCAAAGCATTAAAATGTTTCTGTGAATACATTTTCTAAATACAGGTGAATTTAACAGTTGTGCTATATTGACAGAAATTTAAACTCTTCTAAGAATTTACACAAACTTTGTTTTTAATTACCTGTATGTCCTTTGGGCTAGAGCTTCTGCACATACTTGCCAAGCATCTGGGGAAATCTTTAACTGTTCAAAATAGGCCAGGGCCTGAAGGATTGCAAAATAAAACAGAACAAAACAAAAAAATACATTTGGAGAAGTCAATCTCAATGTCCAAATATTTATTGGTAATATCAGGTGAGCCGTTTAGTTAATTATACTAAACAAACTATTCTGGGAGTAACAAACTAGTAACAAATCAGTAAACAGAACAGCAGCTGAGACGCTGAATGCAGCTTCTGAATATATGCAACTTAAGGATCATTCCAGGAAAAAAGGTTAAATGAAAGACAAATTCCATCAGATACTTAAACCTCTGTTTCCTCAGCAGGGACAACACAAAATTCCCTAGAGACTTCACTGGGTTATTATGCAGAATCAAAGCGAACACAAGTACTCTGTCAAGTGCCAAATTAAGGTATGTGCAATTATAAAATGGCACATGAACAACACTCTTCCTATTTGATATCACATCTGCTACTGAAGAGGTGATTATAAAAGACAAAACATAATGCACATTATTTAATCTACTAATACACAGGAAAGGCAAGCATTTCAAGTCTTTACTTGTACCATGTAATACCTTCAAAAAAGATTAAAACTGAAGCACAACTTCACGGTATGAATTTCTACTTTGGAAAGTATGAAATAATTAAAAAGATCAAAGCTTTGGGAAATGTTTTGCATCCCTGTTTTTGAATTCAGAGCCTTGTAACCAGAAGACATGTGGGAACAGAGGGCAAGGGTAGCGGGGAAGGGACACAGTGCCAGGCCCCGCGGCCGCTACAGACTGCTGGGCGCACAGGAGCCGCCGCCCTCTCCATTAGCAGGCTCTACACCAGAAGCAGGGTTCAACCCGGTGGAGATCAACAGGAAAGAACCTCAGTAACTTGTGAGACCGTGCAGCCAAGAAAAAGTGCAAATAAACTGTCAACACAGCCAGAGGATTTTAAAGTACCGACACAAAATTGGACATGAGGTACAGGGAACTTTTAGTATTAGAAGAACCTAATTTCAATTAGTCAATATTGTTTAAAACTGTGATGTGTCTCATTGATGAAATCAATTTATCAAACCTGAACAATAATAAAAGTGAAACAGAATGGAGAGTATCAGAGTAAACTGCAACCAGCAAAATTATTTTCTCTAACTTGCTCTAGCTGTATGTGTATATGTATGTAAGTAAGTTATATATACACATAACTGCATCAAGATGGAAAATTACTTTTTTCCTTTGGGTCAGAGACAAAGGCCACTGCACTTACACTGTGATGACAGTTCCCACTGCAGGTTCAGTGGCTACTTCCCCTTGCAGAAGACCAGATAAAGGAAGGTGACTAGACCAAGATCCCAAGTCGTATCTCAAGTATGTGATAAAAGGAACATATGTGCACTTTGTCACTGGATCCTGGCCTGGGGCTCTTGAAACCCTTGGAATTTCCTGAATGGGAAGACTGTCTTTTTTATTTATAGCAAGTTCCTCAGCATCATGGGGGATTTATGCTAAAAAGGAGACTTGGGGTAGGAGCCCGAGACAGCCTGGAGTTAAGGCTGGATACTAACTAGAAAGAACAGTGATTAGAGGGTTGTAACTTCCAACCACCAACCTCTGGGGGGCAAGGGGGGGCTCAAGAATGAGTTCCCAAAAACTCCAACAATGAGGTGTGAGACGGAGGTGCTCCCCAGAGGGCATGAGCTGTCACCTCCTGCACACCCTGCAATAAGTTGGTAAGCTGTTTCCCTGTTCTGGGAGCCTCTACACCAGACTGTGGAAACTGAAAAGGGACTGGTGAGAGCTGCCAATTTTACAGTCAGCCCTCAGAAGTATTGAGGCTCTGGACTTCTGACCAATGTCCCAGTAGGGGCCATTTTGTGAAACTGAGCCCTTAACTTGTGGGATCCGGTGACAAAGCGTAAATATACTTCTCATACCACATACTGGAATGTGATTCTAACTCCTGGTAGTGCCAGAATTGAACTGTAGGACACCCAGGCCACAGAAGAGCATTGGTTAGGCCGGTGTGGTGGCTCATGCCTAGAATCCCAGCACTCTGGGAAGCTGAGGCAGGTGGATTGCCTAAGCTCACAAGTTGGGAACCAACCTGAGCTAGAGAGAGACCCCGTCTCAAAAAATAGCTGGGTGTTATTGTGGTAGGCACCTGTAGTCTCAGCTATTTGGGAGGCTGAGGCAAGAGAATTGCTTGAGCCCGAAAGTCTGAGGTTGCTGTTACCTATGATGCCACAGCACTCTACCCAAGGTGACAAATTGAGACTGTGTCGCAAAAAAAAAAAAAAAAAAAGAAGAGAATTGGTTATCAATATTGGAAAACAGACCAGAATAAACAACGGCTATATTTAGAAATTAAGAAAATTATAACCCAGGAAGCTGAAAAAGATACTGACTAGTTGTTTCTGAATAGTATGAGAAGCCTGGGGTTTCCTTTAGGGACACTTCAAGAGCTGGGGCGGGGACAAGGGAGAAGCTGATCATTCATGTTCCGTTACCACCCCAACCCTGCTATTTCACTTGGGGGGGGGGGGGTTGGCTGCTAAAATTGTCACTGACATGGCATTTTCTTTTAATAATAGCAGGTTTTACGTCAAAGATGAGTCTGTTTTAAAAGGGGGAAGGTTACCTAAAATTTTTTACTTTTTAACAGAAGTCTTTTGCACTCTAGATTTATGCATTACCAGCATTAAAGAAAAAAAAAAAATTCTGTGACACTGAGGAGCCCGTCCTAGCTCTATTACCTGGGTCTTCTACCTCATACACTAGTTTCTTATGGTTTTACTCCCCCAAGGGACAACACAGCCGGCTCAGCTCCTTCACTGTCTGTGTGAATATCAGAGAACGCCAGACAGCTACAACTGGGGCTGGGCGTCATGTACCTCATCCCAAAACTGCATCAAGTTCCAACTACTCCTGAACTACAACTAAACAACTACTTTTCCTTAAGATTTCCTTCTCTTTCATCATAATTGTTACCCAGATTTGCTTAATAGGTTATCAAATTATGCCTAGACCTAAATGCTTTTTAAAAATATGCCTGTGACTGGTAGAATCAATTCTGATTGGCCGGGCCTAGTGGCTCATGCCTATAATCCTAGTACTCTGGGAGGCCGAGGCAGGTAGATTGCCGGAGAGGACCTCACAGGTTCGAAACCAGCCTGAGGCAGAACAAGATCCTGTCTCTAAAAATAGCCTGCTCCATGATTGCATTAATGTAGACAGCTATGATTCAATTTAAAAAAAAAATGCAAAAAAATAAAAATAAAAACAGCCCGGCGTTGTGGCAGGTGCCTGTAGTCCCAGCTACTCAGGAGGCTGAGGGGAGAGAATCACTTAAGGCTAAGAGTTTGAGATTGCTGTGAGATATGATGCCACAGCACTCTACCAAGGGTGATAAAGTGAGACTCTATCTCAAAAAAAAAAAAAGATAAAATAAAAAATAATTTTTTTTTGAGAGGGCCCTGGTGTGTCCCAGATCACAGCAATCTCCAGCTTAGGCTCAAGTGATTCTCTTGCCTCAGTTTTTCTATTTTTAGTAGAGAAGGGGTCTCGCTTTTGCTCAGGCTAGTCTTGAACTCATGAGCTAAAGTAATCCACCCACCTCAGCCTTCCAGGGTGTTAGGATTATAGGCATGAGCCATAACGCTCAGCCTAAAAAAAAAAAAAGTATTGGTTTTATTTTGCTGAAAAAGAAAATCATGGCACATTTTAAAAAGTATGTCAGATGCTGGAATTTAATAATTAAAGAACAAAAGATTTCAAAAAAGCACATTAAAAAATAATGGGGGTGGGAGGGCGGCACCTGTGGCTCAAAGTAGTAGGGCTCAGGCCCCATATGTAGAAGGTAGCAGGTTCAAACCCAGCCCCTCCTCCAAAAAAAACTGCAAAACCAAAAAAAAAAAAAAAGGGAAGGGTCACCTAGTAATTAAACAGTCAAAGGCTTTTAGAATAACAAGCATGCAATACCAAGCTAGACTAAAGGTAACGATCTACAACACAAGGCACAAGTTCAACCCCAGCAATTTGTGAGACCTCCCCAGGAAGATCCCTGGAGGCCAGAAGTGAAGTTTGAGGCTACAATGAGCTAAACCACCGTGGGCAGCCGATGGGGGAAAGACCCTGTCTCAAAAAAAAATAAAGATCTCTGACGTTTCAACTATGTTTAAAAGCAGGTAGTTTAAAAGATACCTGTTTATACAGGGAAGACATTGACTGTAAATGTCTTTTGATGTCCTAACTTGTAATTAGCCAGATGTCTGAATCGCACCTATTACTGTCCCATCTCTGGAGGGCCACTTACTAAACAGCAGAGACAGGCACGAGATACGTTAAGAAGCTACCTGGGATTCATTTTTGTTTTTTTTTTAACTACTTTAAAAAATATCTCCTTAAAAGCAGAAAACTGCTGTAAAATTTAATAGAACTGTTAACCTCATTTAGCTCATTTATAAAAAGAAGGCTTTACTATCAGAAGTAGAAAGAAAACAGCTCTCTCCTTCCACTTACCCTGTAGTTCAGAATATTCTTCAGATTCTTTTCTCCCCTTCAGCTATAAGCCTCATTATAGCTATAGCTACATTGTTTACATTCACCCAGCGATATCCCTGCACCTTGTAATGGATTCTCTGCCATGTAATTTTATGTAACTTAAGACACCGCATATCATAACTGCTTATTTATATGTCAGCCTGTGTTGTCAAGGCAACACAAGGGACTTGTGCAGATCAAGCCAAGCATGTCCACTACTATGGAAAGTCCCGTGAATAACCCTTTGCTATAACTTTTTCTGGGGGGTGGGGTGGGAAGAACAGAGTTTTAAGCTGTCACCCTAGGTAGAGTGCCATGGCTTCACAGCTTACAGCAACCTCAAACTCTTGGGTTTACATGATTCTCTTACCTCAGCCTCCAGAGTAGCTTGGACTATAGGCACACGCTGCAATGCCCGGCTGTTTTTTTGGTTACCATTGTCATTGCTATTTAGCTGGCCCGGTCAGGGTTCAAACCCTGCAGCCTCAGTGTACGAGGTCAGCGCCCTACCCACTGAGCTACAGGTGCTGCCCCACATTACAACCTTCATTTTTTATATATATATACACACACACACACACACATACTCACACACACTTTTTGCAGTTTTTGGCCAGGGCTGGCTGGGTTTGAACCCACCACCTCCAGTATATGGGGCCGGCACCCTACTCTCCTTGAGCCACAGATGCTGCTCTATTTTATATATATTTTTTATGAAACAGAGTCTTACTAAGTCACCCTCAGTAGAGTGCCATGGCATCACAGCACACGGCCACTTCAAACTCTTTGGGTTTAAGCAATTCTCTTGCCTCAGCCTCCCAAGTAGATGGGTCTACCGGTGCCTGCCACAACACCTGGTTATTTTTTGGTTGCAATTGTCATTATTGTTTAACAGGTCCCAGCTGGGCTCAGTCTCGCCAGCTTCAGTGTACTGGGCAGGCACCCTACTCACTGAGTTATGGGTGACGAGCCACAACTTTTAAATAATTAGAAATAATGACATCGCATGAAGACCTGACTTGAACCACATGAGAGTTTGATATTTTTGTTCAGCCAACTAAACAAAAAATAAATCCTGATACTATGATACTCCTTATTTCTGTATTTCTGTATTCAGAATATATTTAAATACCTCAAATTCACCTCTATTTATTTCTACCCACATTAGACTTTTATAATCGGTTTTAATTCAAATCCTTTAAAGTAAATCTCTGGTAACACGCTTTAAAAAAATGATTAGTCAGACCAACTTACCCTTTGTCTAAAATCTGAATCAGCATTTGGATTTAGCCCTAAAAGAGCCTGTTCATCCATCCTCGCTCTATACTTGGAGTGTTCTGGTTGTAACAAGCGTGCCCTCTGATCCCACAGAAGAATCCACAAACATCTGCACACAAAAGATAAAGTTGAAAGAAAACAAAATTTGATGAACAGATGTTTATCCAGAATACCATAACAAGTGGATAAAATTATGCAAGGAAACTGAAGTATGTCAAAAACTTGTTTTGAAACTTATCCCAACTACAACTAGGGGAGCCTAAGTCTCGAAGAACGGACCCTGCTAAGTATCCAACTAAGGTGTTAATTTCCAGAAATCTGAAAATTTCAGTGGACGCTAAAGTTCTCAAACTTTCATTTTCAGGACTGTCAATAAAGTACACAAAGTTATTTATTTTCTACTTTAAACAGTAGCTGCATCTAATTTATGCATCACCTTCAATACTTAAAAGTGCAATTGGGCAACCACATTAAGTAAAAAAGAAATTGAGGAATCCAGATTGTCTGAGTGTAACAACTTTAAAATTTTGCCGACTTCCAGTCAGATACCAAGATCACAAGTTTAAAAAAAATTTAGAATGGCTGATCTCAGACCTGAATATCCACATTGGAGTGTTTACAAAGTGAAGAAAGAGAAGCCAGATCATCAAAGAGGAAGGAGCAGAACAAAAACCAGCCAGTGAGCTTCTCAACAATGGACCAGTTTTATCTTTTACACATCGCCTCTCTTGGCAGCCATTTCTAGAAATGTGTTTTTTAAAATTTAATAGTATATACAAAAATCACAAATGATTTGATACTGACTACTCTTACTTAAAAACTTTCTTAAATTTCTGGAAAGTACACTTCTTTACAATGTAGGCTCTGACAATCTCAAAAAAGAACATGATTAGCCCCCAAAATACAGCCTAGTTTTTGACAGAATGTGTATTTATTTAAGCAAACATGGAGCAAACTTGATTATGGCATGAAAATAACATTTATTTTTTATTATTTTAAATAAATAAAGAAGACCTGACTGGACTCAGTCAGGTCATGAACCTGTGAGCTCAGGCTATCTACCTGACCAGGCCTCCCAGAGAGCTAGGATTACAGTCGTGAGCCACTGTGTGGGCGTTGAAGTCTTTTAGTTTAGATTTCTTTATTTATTGAGAGAAAAAGTCTCACTGTTTAATTATTTTATTTTGCAGTTTTTGGCCGGGACTGGGTTTGAACCCACCACCTCTGGCATATGGGGCTGGCGTCCTACTCCTTTGAGCCACATGCACCGCCCTATTTAATTTTTTTAAATTTATTTTATTTATTTGTTTTTTGAGACAGAGTCTCGAGCTGCCACCCTGGGTGGAGTGCCATGGCGTCATAGCTCACAGCAACCTCCAACTCAGGCCCAAGACCTAAGAGTAGGGAGACGGGGTCTTACTGCTCCCATTAAAGGCCATTCTACTTTTTTTTAATCCTAAGCAAAGAGAACCTAAAGAGGCCAAAGACTAACTGGGCAGGGGTGTGGGGCCAAGCCTTCCAGACCCAGGTCAGGGGACTCCCACCACCATGTGCCTTCTGGGCCTGCTGTACATGACATGCTAAATCGCAGTACGGGCTGAGCGCCTCAGAGAAGAAAGCTGAGTCTCTTCTCCTGTTGTTCTTATCCTACCTGCAGACAAGGCAGTGAACTCCCCACTGCCTCCAAATCTGTTCCTCTCCACTCTGCACCCCACCCCAGCAAGGCCATGACCCCCCTCAAGGCAGACCTGCAGTAGTATCCCGCCTCTCATCCCCGCACACACTGCTCTCTTTTCTTGTTTACTAGGCTAACCCCTGCTCAAGCTTTGGAATCAAATTCAGAGGTGACCTTTTGCAGGAGCAGTTCTTTTGACTCCTATTGTCTAACCCTTCCAAATTGGATCAGATGCTCCCTCTCAGCACTGTCTGTAAAGGCCAGCTTCACACTTTCCTCCTATTAACCTGAAAGGGAAGGGACTGTTTTTAATATCTTATATTCCTAGAATACAGTAGTTTTTGGGTTTGGAAAGACCTGGGCTTGTATCCTACTACTGTCATTTTGTAACTGAGGCCACGCAGACACATTACAGAACCTGTGATAGAGCCCTTCCTCTGACATGGGAGAAAGACCATCTGTCTCAAAAAGCTGTAAAGACTGCAGTGAGGTAAGGCACACAGCGGGCCTTCAAAAGGTTATTTATATAGTTAAGAGGTTAGGTCCAAAGGGGATGGGAGCTACCTGGAGCATTCTTGTATCATACTTGTTTCCCTGAAAATAAGACCTACCCCCAAAATAAGCCCTAGCATGATTTCTATGCATTTGTTAAATATAAGCCCTACCCTGATAATAAGATGGACAGGGCATTTCGTGATGCCATGCATTTTGGGACAGACAGTAAGATATCCCCGGAAAATAAGCCCTCATGTGTCTTCTTGAGAAAAAATAAATGTAAGACAGTATCTTATTTTCAGGGAAACACAGTACTAGTGGATGACCACTTCAAACAGATGGGAAAACACAAAACGGGTACTGTTTCCCCCTGTCACTTCTCAGCCAAAAATAACAGGAACATCTGATGACAGTTCCCTGAAAATGCCTACAGAGAGAAAAGACAATTTCAGAGTTCCCATGAATCCCAGACTGAGAAGTCCTATAAAAGCTTTCCGGAGGCTCAGTGCCCGTAGCACAGTGGTTATGGCACCAGCCACATACACCAAGGGCGGTGGGTTCAAATCCAGCCTGGGGCCAGCCAAACAACCACAACTGCAACAAAAAATAGCTGGGCATTATGGCAGGCGCCTATAGTCCCAGCTACTGGGGAGGCTAAGGCAAGAG
The DNA here is from genome assembly GCA_963574575.1 of Galagoides demidoff. Taxonomy (NCBI): domain Eukaryota; kingdom Metazoa; phylum Chordata; class Mammalia; order Primates; family Galagidae; genus Galagoides; species Galagoides demidoff. The sequence continues at coordinate 14,166 of CAUYQV010102614.1, forward strand.
AATCACTTAAGCCCAAGAGTTTGAGGTTGCTGTGAGCTGTGTAATGCCAGAGCACTCTACAGAGGGTGACATAAAAAAAAAGCTTTCTGGAATTTGCCACAGCTATAGGAAAAATTATTTAAACTTGGTCAAATCACTTTGATCTTATCAAGAAAAAAATTATGTGCTCCTGAGGAAAAACATGGCCAATAAGCAACCCAAGGAAACATTAAACTAGTTACAGTTGTCAGTACAGAAGTAATCCCCATGGAGAAGGCGCTTGCACGGTCAATGTGTAATGGAACACGGTAAACTACCTACATGTGTCCAAACAAAAAGTTACACCCTGCTAAAAAAAAGGACAGCTTTCCCGATAAAAGGCTGTGCATGAACAAGTACTATTTTAACATTTGTTACAGTACGGTACACAGGTCAATCGCTCATCATGCAAAGGTTCTGAGAGAAGGTGAGCAACGTACTTAATATTAAGCCTCGACTTTTGCTGGATAGCCATTAAATCAATAATCAAACAATTTGGAAAAATTCCTCCATACCAGCGAAAAAGTTTCTTTGCCTAGGACCTAATCTTTCCAGCCTTTTAACACTAGGCTGACAAGTCGCTTTAACAAAACGTAACTTCCCTCGCAGTAAAAACTAATTATTAACGCTTTCAAAAAGTACTCGTTTTTCTGGTTACAGGGAAACATCACGCTTCGCTTCTCCTGCAGGACTGGGAGGAAGGTTAGAGAAGCCAGGGAGCGTCGCTGTCGGCCACGTACTCCCCCCGTAAAGAGCTCTTTTGCCTCTTTCTGTCCAGGTGGAAGGCGAACGCAGCGCGCGCTCTCTACAGTTGGAGCTGCTGGAACGCGCCGCAGCCTCTGCAGACGCGCCAGGGGCCGCGGGCGAGCCGACCCCTGCGCTGGCCTCCCCCCGGCCTTCCCGGATCCCTCCCCAAAGGGAAGCGTCGTGACGATCCGGGTGATGAAACCCCCGGCAAGCGGCGGCCACGCACTCGGGACACGCTCCTCGCGGAAGCCGCGGCTCCGAGGCACCCCAGCCCAGCCCGGCCCGGCCGACCGGCCAAGGCGCAGCGCCATGCAGCCTCGGCCCGCACCCTCCTCACGCCCGGGCTCCCCCGGCCAGATCCGCCCGCGCCGACCTCCCCGCAGCCTCGTGCGGGCCGAGCCCCAAGTCACCTTCCCTATCACTCCATGCCGCCTCCCCGCCTGCACTCCCGAGGGCTGGTCGGCGTGGCAGCGCGGTGCCGCGCGCAGGGAGCGGAGGGCCGCCCTGGTCCTCGTCGCCGTAGTCCTCTGCCGCGGCCGCAGCGCCCACGCAGGAGATGGAGGGGCCGGGGCCGCGCGCCTCCCGCCGCTCTGCGTCCTCTGGCACCTTCTCCTGCGTGGCGCCGGGCGGGCAGGCTATCGAGCAGGCGGGCGGAGTCGGCGCCCCAGGAAGGGAAAGAGCACGAGGGCCGGCTAACGCCGCCGCTGAGTCAGCGCGAAGCGCGCTCCCAGCGTCGGTGCCGCGCGGTCGGGCGCCAGCAGCCTCATGGAGAGTGCGGACGGCCGCCCGCGGGCTGGGGCCCGGGCCTACCACTCCCAGCATGCAACGCGCAAGCGGCGCTTCCGGCGGCCGTGCGCACGCGCGCCCCCTGCCGCTCACCGGGAGGCGTGGTCGCGAGGCCAGTGGTGCAGGCTGGGAAAAGGGTGGGCACAAGGTCTATACGCGGTCCCAGGCCTATGGGTGGTATCGTCTCCGGGTCCGAGCCGCGGCCTTGGACTAGCCATGCGCGTTCCTTAAAGGCGTTGTCAGGGAATGGGTCGGAGTACCGCGTTCCCGAGAGCAGGACCACATGGCTCAAACCACATGTGTCCGCTGTTTGATTGCTTTCCTGTGGTCCTGCATGTCTCGAGTCCAGGCGCGTGAGATCTGATGAGAGCGGTGGTTTTAACACGTTCACTTTGAACATACTAATACTTGGTCCATGAAAAAGGAGAGCATTCTTAGCAAGTCCTGCTTTTAGGTTCTTTCGATGTAGCTGTTGATGCGTTTATCCGGTGACAGATGTATTAGCTGACACCGCGTCCAGTCCGCTCAGGCTCGGGCGACCCAGGCGCCTCCTCACCGCTTAGTCTATTGGTACTCGGGTTTATTCATCCGTATAATGGGAATAGTAATAGAACCAGCCCTGAAAGGTTATTGTGAGGATTGACACACAATGAGTGTTCAAGATTTGTTTCGTTTTTATTTTTTACTTATTTTGAGACAGAGTCTCACTTTGTCACCCCCGGTAGAGTGCTGTAGCGTCATAGCTCACAGCAACCTCAAACTCTCCGGCTCAAGTGATTATCTTGCCTCAGCCTCCCAAGTAGCTGGGACTACAGGCGCCCACCACACGGCGACTATTTTTTGGTTGCAGTTGTCATTTCGAACCCACCAGCCTCGGTGCATGTGGCTGGCGCCGTAACCACTGTGTTATGGGCACCGAGCCATTTTTCTGTTTCATTTTTTAAAAATTTTTATTTTTATTTTGGATTAATACGAGGGTACATGGGATTAGGTTACATTGTTTGCATTTGTAAAGTTATGTTTCATTGTTGATTATTCAGTAGGTACTGAATACAACCGAGACAGCAGTGAAGAACAAACAAAAACTTGCCGGCGTATAAGGAATGGGAAGAGCAGGAGAATAAAACTAATGTAACAATTCAAATGCAACATTTATTTAGTGACCACCGTGGGCAAAACATCAGGCATTTCATATATAAAATATCTTTTTTTTTTTTTTGAGACAGAGCCTCAAGCTGTCCCCCTGGGTAGAGTGCTGTGGCATCACAGCCGTCGTTGTTTGGTGGGCCCAGGCTGGATTCAAACCTGCCACCTTAGGTGTATGTGGCTGGCACCTTAGCCACTTGAGCCACAGGCACCCAGTCTAGAAAATATCTTGAATTATCTTTGCATCACTTTTTTCCAGTTTTTGTTTAAACTGTAAGGGCAAGATTTCTGTCCTTTTGGCTTGGTGCCTGTGGCTCAATCGGCTAAGGCGCCAGCCGCGTATACCTAAGGTGGCAGGTTCGAATCCCCAGCCCGGGCCTGCCAAACAACAATGATGGTTGCAACCAAAAAATGGCCGGGCGTTGTGGCGGGTGCCTGTGGTCCTAGCTACTTCGGAGGCAGAGGCAGGAGCCTTGCTTGAGCCCAGGAGTTGGAGGTTGCTATGAGCTGTGATGCCATGGCACTCTACCCAGAGGGATAGCTTGAGGCTCTGTCTCAAAGAAAAAAAAAAGATTTCTGTCCTTTCTACCCCAGCGTATCTGGGGAGTCCAGCACAGTGCCAGCCTGTACAACTTGATAAATGAGTCGTTGCATGAATTTTTACATTAGCTGTGACAGTCAGCTATGGACCAGGAAGGCCCAGTACTAATCTTGGTCCACAGTCTCCATGTTCAGTGTATTTTACTTCCTCACCATGGAATGTGACAATTCCACCTATTTTAACTGTCTTCACTTTCTGGTTTCATTTATAAGTATTTTGTGGGTACTCCATGTTAAGTGTCATACAAAGCTTATCTCTAATTAATCTGCTAACACTGGCCTTTCATGGTATTTCAAATACCTAGGATTATCAAAATTTCTTAATTTTGTATTGTTTCAGAACAAATAAGGAAGCATTTGGTGGTATTCAACTGAAAGGACCTGAAAGGGATATTAAATTTGGTCATCCCTGTCTCTACAATAAAAATTTCTTTAAACTACCTGGGCTTGGTGGCACATGCCTGTATTCCTAGCTAGTAGGAAGGCTGAGGTGGGGAATGTGGGGAAATTAGAGATTGGGAACCTGGAGCCTTCCAGGAGAAAAACATCCAACAACTAAAAAATAGAGTTTAGGAGTTTAACTGAAGCTTAGCTTTAATATTTTAATTGGTTTTTAATAAAAGTAGTTTTGCTGACTAATACCAAGTCTGTACAATTCTTGCAGAAAACACATTTGAGGAACGAAATTGAAATTCCAACTTGCCAGCTTACAGGTTAAATGGCCTTGTGCACGTGGGACAGTGCAGGCCTGACAGGTAATTGATTGGGGGTAGCAGGTGCAGCTCTGGAACTTAGAAACTCTGGTAGAGAGGTGGGTGTTACCAAAGTCCCTGGGAACAGTGTGCGCAACCAAAACCCACACACGCCGAAGGAAGCCCCCGGGGCGAGATGAGAGGAAGGACTTCTTTCTGTCCCAACTTCCAATGTGGGCATTGGCATTAGCCAGTTTGCCCCACAGGAGAACAAGGGGTCTGCCAGCCCCTTTGGACCCCTGAAGAGCAAGGACAACTGAGCTGATGTGGGCACATACTGTTTGCCTTAAGTTTATGTTCTTTGTTACTCAACAATGATGGGCTAAGTATAGTTAACTATCAATTAAGGAGGCAGAGATAATGGAAAAAAAAAATATATATATATATATATATTCATACAGTCGCTTATGCATGACCCAAATAGCCCATGGAGTGATCTTTGCTCAGTTGTCCATTAGCTCATACACCTCCCATCTACAATTGACATTGAGAGAACTCAATAATAACAGAGTGGGCAAAGCCCTCCATCGTGTCTCACTAGGGTTCACAGAGAGCCCCTAGACCCACCTGTAAACTTTCTGTCTTACGTCTTCTTTTTCCTCATTCAGTCAATTCCACTTTAACAGGTACCCGACGATCCTGGTGAGGGGCTGGTCCCCAACAGGGAGGATCACCTCCTGCCCAGGGGTTGAAGGTTGCAAGGAGCTGTGATCACGTTACTGCACCTGGGCACAGACAGCAAGAGAAGACTCTGACAAATAATTAAGTAAATAAATAAATACACAAAGGAGATTTGACCATTTATTTTGGCTAGTCAGTCCTTGAAGGGATGGGCAGTTTGTCATCTCAGGTGAACACAAAATGGTAGTTATCAAAATGTTGACAAATAACCCTATCATCCTAAAATAAGACATGCATGCTTCAGATGCTGTTGGCGTTAGGGTCTCACGGAAAAGCCATGTCGCGGAGAATAAGCACACTTATTCAAATTCTGTTTTAAATAAAGGTGACCATTTGCTCATTCAGGCAAAATGGCGAGCTTCTTTATTTACTGTTGGCTTATGTAGTCAATTTTGCACATGCACACAATGCAGCAATGACCTCATTAATACTCATTACAGTCCCTCTGCACATGTGCACTGGACATCAATGACTTCCCTCTGCACAGGCACATTGGACGTCACTGACTTCATTAATCCATTTAAACATCCTGTGACTACCCCGCCTTGCAAGTGGCTCCTTCCTAGTAATCTGATAATCCACCCAACATACATCTTTTAGCATAATCCTTTCAACATAACCAGGTTTAGCATAACTTAATGGAGAAATTGTCCTTAGCCATTACTTCTTTGTTCTTATCTGATGAAGCCTGAGGCTATAGAGGAAAGAGACAGTTTGAAATCTGTCCTACTGACCTCGCCACTTGGAGGCAGTTACTTCGATCTTTAAAACAAGGCATAAAGAAACTTTGAGGGCATACAGAAATCTGTGTGCAAACCTCCGCTCCCATGTGGGCCTTAAGTCAGGGAGGTTTTACACCCGCAACTGACCTGGCCCACCTTAGGTCAGGGGGTTTTTAGGCCCGCAACCAACCTGGCCATATGGGATTCTGCCTCAGTTTCTCACAAGTATGCCTGCACAAAATCTTTTCACTGCTCTCTCTCAAACAGCTTCTTTGGCCAGAGGCATATAGGACTTTCACCTATAATATGACAAGGTTTTTATATATTAATTGCCAATGTTTTTGAGCATTTATTATGTGCCAGGCGCAATTTTACATGTTTATACATTAATCTTCCCCAAAACTCTATGGAGGTACAAACTATTACTCTTGTTTTAGATTGACAAACTGAAGTGTGCGGCTGAGATTCATATGTATCCACTGAAGTGCAAAAGAAAAATAAATAAAAACCGAAAGAGCAGGGACTCAGACCTGCCCAGCCTATGCTCCCGGATCCATCTCTCACATGAAGGTCCACTGAGATCGAGGGTGCCCTTGAACTAGAGGAGAGGGTCAGTTCTGCCTGCAAGTATGCTCACTGAGAGGACACCCAGGAAGCGTGAAGTCCAGGAGAACAGAGGTCTTCTCAAGGAGACCACAGGATACCCTGTGGGTCCTCCCCAGGCTGACTCAGCTCTTAGGAATTTGGAGAACTTTAGCTTCCTGGGACCTGGAGATTTCTACTTCTGTGAAATCCTATAGTTCTGTGGGGGCTGGAACAGCTTCTTCCACTTGATTCAAACTGACCAATGAGAAAGGTACCGGTGGGCTGGAGCTTTTAGACTGGGTACAAAAAGGAGTAGAGTAGACCACGCCAGTTGGGGAGTGTGGCCATTTTTGAGATTTTTAGATTTGCCATAGCTCTGCCGGCTGCATGATGCTTTTTTCCTCTTAAATACGCTATCTGGGTGTTCGTTCTCTCCATCGGGCCTCATCTTCCCACAACATTATGACAACCAAACTTAATGTGTTCCTGCCCCATATCTCCCTTTTCTTTCTGTCTTTAATTTTGGTTTTTTGAGGCAGAGTCTCACTTTTTTGCCCCAGTAGAGTGCTGTGTCGTCGTAATCTCAAATTCCTGGACTCAAGTGATCATCCTGCCTCACCCTCCCAACTCCTGTGTAGCTAGGACTATAAGTACCAGCCACCATGCCTGGCTATTTCTCCCTTTTCTTTAAATTGCTAGTATTAGAGAGAATGATAACATTTATATGTCTATCTCATTATGTTTTACAATGTGCCTTCCTGAACCTTTTTCAATTTGTTCCTCTATTGTAGACACAGAGTAGATACCATCATTATCACCATTTAAAATTTTACAGATGAGGAAATCAAGGTACATCTATTTTAAGTAATTCATCCTAAGTTATATGTAGCTGGCAAATGAGAAATTAGAAATTCTCTTGATTTGAGATTTCTTGTCCCAGTAAACTGTATTTGTTTACTTTTTTCGCAGTTTGTAATCTGTCATCTACTTTCATTTTGTTTTTTGTATTAAATCATAGCCGTGTACATTAATTTTATCATGGGGTACAGTGTACTATTTCTGTATACAATTTGAAATACTTTCATCCAACTGCTTAACATAGCCTTCATGTCTTTTTCTTAGTTATTCTGTTTTTAGAGAGATTCACATGTACCCTTATAGGATGAACCACAGGCGTGATCACACCAATCACCCTCCCTCCTCCCCTCCCCTCCATCTCCCTTCTTCCCATGTTCCTGGGCTAAAATTGGGTTATAGCTTTCCTGTAAAAGCTATAAATTAGCTTCATAGTAGGGCTGAGTACATTGGATACTTTTTCTTCCATTCTTCACATACTTCCTAAGAAGAATATTTTCCAGCTCCATCCATGTAAACACAAAGGAGGTAAAGTCTCCATCTTTCTTTAGGGCTGCGTAGTATTCCATGGTGTACATATACCACAGCTTATTGATCCTTTCATGGATCGATGGGCTCTTGGGCTTCTTCCATGACCTTGTCATCTACTTTCAAATCACTTAAGTAAAATTCCTACAAGTTATCCAATCCTGTGACCATTTTTATTTATTTATTCATTTCTTTTGACTTCTTTGTTAATTCCTTCCTTGAAATTCTCTTTTGACTCTGACTCTATATTATTTCTTTTCTTTTCTTTTTTTTTTTGAGACAAGGTCATGTTCTGTTGCCCAGGCTAGATAGAGTGCAGTGGCATCAGGATAGCTCACTGCAACCTCAAACTCCCTGGCACAAGTAATTCTGCTCATCCTCCCAATTAACTTGGACTACAGGCACACACTACCACACCAGCTATTTTATTCTATTTTTTTTTTATAGAGACAGGGTCTTGCTATGTTGTCCAAGCTGGTCTTGAACTTCTGGCCTCAAGCAATCCTCCTACCTCGGTTTCCCAAAGTGCTAAGATTACAGGCGTGAGCCACTTCACTGGGCCTCACCCCAAAGAATGTGGCAATTCAGTCTTTCTGATTCTTCCCCTTACTCTTCTTCTCCACAGCTTTACCTTTGCTTCCTTTTTTTTTTTTTTTTCCTTTTTTTGAGACAGAGCCTCAAGCTGTCCCCCTGGGTAGAGTGCTGTGGCATTACAGCTCACAGCAACCTCCAACTCCTGAGCTCAAGCGAGTCTCCTGCCTCCTCCTCCCAAGTAACTGGGACCACAGGCACCCGCCACAATGCCTGGCTATTTTCTGGTTGCAGCTGTCATTGTTGTTTGGCAGGCCTGGGCTGGATTCCAACCTGCCACCTCAGGTGTATGTGGCTGGTGCCTTAGCCCCTTGAGCGACAGGCGCCGAGCCATACCTTTGCTTCCTTGATGGGCCTTCCCCAAGGCTGTGTTCTTAGCTGTCTGCTTTTCTCTTGGTTACTCTGGCTCCTTTAGTAATTATCTGTTTCTGTGAAGATGACCTTCAATTATATACTTCTGCTTGTTATAGTCTATACCCCTAACTTTCCCAGATACCTACGTGTCTCGCCAACACCTCAAACATCTGTAATGGAGACATATTTGTGTCCCTCCCCCCCAAATTCATAGAGTGAAACACTAACCCAATTCGATGGTATGTGGAGGTTGGGCCCTGGGTGAGAAGGGTGGAGCTTTCATGAAGGTGATTAATGCCTGTTTTTTTTTTTTTGTTTGTTTTTCCTGAGACTGAGTCTCACTCTGTTGCCCCAGGCTGGAGCCCAGTGGCATCATAGCTCACAGCAACCTCAAACTAGTGGGCTCAGGTGAGTAGTAGTAGTCCTAGAGTACTAGTAGCCTCCTGAGTAGCTGGCACATAGGCACCTGCTACAACACCTAGCTAGTTTTTCTATTTATAGTAGAGATGGGGTGTTGCTCTTGCTCAGGCTAGTCTCCAACTCCTGAGCTCAGGTGATCTACCTCCCTCAGCTTCCCAGGTACTGAGGAGTCACTGTATGGGCCCAAGATTAATGCCTTTGTCAGAAGAGCCATAAGGCGAGGTAGCTCTCCTCTGCTGGGCAGGGATACAAAAACAGGCAACTTCAAACCAGAAAGTAGGCCCCCACATGACCTGAGATCTGCCAACACTTTGATCTTGGACTTCCAGACTCTAGAACTATGAGAAATAAATGTTGTTTAAGGCACTCAGCTTATGGCAATTTGTTATAGCAGCCCAGACTGACAAAGATGACATCCAAAACCAGAGTTGTGACCTCTGTTTTTTCTCCCCCCTGGGTAGAGTGCTGTGACCTCACAGCTCACAGCAACCTCAAACTCCTGGGCTCAAGTGATCCTCTTGCCTCAGATTTTCATTTTTAGTAGAGACTACATCTCACTCTAGCTCAGACTGGTCTCAAACTTGTGAGCTCAAGTGATCGGCCCCCTTCAGCCTCCCAGAATGCTGGGATTACAAGTATGAACCACCACGCCTAGCCTCCAAAGTTGCCATCTTCCCCACAAAATCTATTCTCCTGATGTGGCTATTTCTCCTGAGGTGTTGAGCCTCTCAACATAAGTCAATGTCATTAGGGTCACTTCTGTCTCCTTTGTGTTCAGTGACCCAGTTTTTTTTTTTTTTTTTGAGACATAGTCTTACTGTGTTGCCCTCCGTAGAGTCCTGTGACATCACAGCTGACAGCAACCTCCAACTCTTGGGCTTAAGTGATTTTCTTGCCTCAGCCTCTCAAGTAGCTGGGACCACAGGCACCCACCACAACGCCCGGCCATTTTTTGGTTGCAGCCATCATTGTTGTTTGGTGGGCCCGGGCTGGATTCGAACCTGTCACCTTAGGTGTATGTGGCTGGCGCCTTAACTGCTTGAGCCACAGGCGCTGAGTCAATATGTTTTTTTTTCTATATAAAACTTATTTTGTTGTCTTACCTACTAGATAATTTTTTAAGACTGAAAATATCCTGATTCTGTTTGTGGGCAATAATTTCTCAACAGATGTTTGTGAAATGTATTGAGTTGAACCAAATATAATATAATTGCAAACTGATAAACACAAAGTTCTATATCAAATTATTTTCTTCATGTGCTTCACCTCAATGTTTGTTAAACCCAATGCCACTGTCACCAAAAGGTCATTCGTAATGGCTTGATGACAGAGAAAGAAGTTGGACAATAGCTCAGGTATGTCGTCTTTACTGGTCCTGGCCAGTTAGTGGTTTCTTTTAGAGGAAGTATGTACATAACAGGAAGCCTGAGAGGGCTGCAATAGAGCCTCAGAGCATTATCCTCCAAAATCAAAGGTTTTTAAAAAATCCATGGCATGGCCAGAAACAGTGGCTCATACCTGTTGTCCTAGCACTGTGGGAGGCTGAGGTTGGTGGATTGCCTAACCTCACAGGTTTGAGATAGGCCTGAGCAAGAGTGAGACCCCAGCTCTACTGAAAAATAAAAAAACTGAGGCAAGAGAATAGCTTAAACCCAACAGTCAGAGGTTGCTGTGAGCTATGACGGTACAGTACCCTACCCAGGGCGACAGCTTGAGACTCTGTTGCTAAAAGAAAAAAAATTCCATGGTCTTTTTTTTTTGAGACAGAGTCTCAAGCTGTCCCCCTGGGTAGAGTGCTCTGGCATCACAGCTCACAGCAACCTCCAACTCCTGGGCTCAAGTGAATCTCCTGCCTCCACCTCCCAAGTAGCTGGGACCACAGGTGACCGCCACAACACCTGGCTATTTTTTGGTTGCAGCCATCATTGTTGTTTGGTGAGCCCGGGGTGGATTTGAACCCACCACCTTAGGTGTATGTGGCTGGCACCTTAGCCGCTTGAGCCACAGGCGCCAAGCCCATGGTCTTTATTATAATGACATTGTCCCTTTGTAGATTAGGTGATTCATAATTATTGTAGATATTTACATGTCCAGTATCCATTCATACTCAGTAGAAGCACTGAGGGATTTCTAAATTGAAATCCTCTAAAAATTCAGATTCCGGCTGCGTGTGAGAGCTCATGCCTGCAATCTCAGCAGGAGGATGGCATGAGCCTAGGATTGCTTGTGGCTGCAGTGAGCTCCAATGACACCACTGCACTCTGGCCTATGCAACACAGTGAATCCCCATCTCAAAAAGAAAATTCAGATTTTATTTTATTTATTTATTTATTTTTATCAAGACCGAGTCTCACTATGTCGCCTCTGTAGAATGCCCTAGTGTCACGGGCTCACAGTAACCTCAAACTCCTGTGCTTAAGCTATTCTCTTGTCTCAGTCTCCCAAGTAGCTGGGACTACAAGTGCCCACCACAATGCCTGCCTATGTTTTGTTGTTGTTGCAGTTGTCATTGTTCAGCTGGCCCTGGCTGGGTTCGAACCTGTCAGCCTCAGTACATGTGGCCAGTGCCGTAACTACTGTGCTATGGGCACTGAGCCCAACATTTTTTTTTTTTTTTTGAGACAAAGTCTCACTGTGTCTCCCTTGGTAGAGTGCTGTGGTGTCACAGCTCACAGCAACCTCAAACTCTGGGGCTTAAGCGATTCTCTTGCCTCAACCTCCCAAGTAGCTGGGACTACTGGCGCCCACAACACTAGGCTATTTTTCTGTTGCAGTTGTCATTGTTGCTTACCTGGCTAGGTTCGAACCCGCCAGCCTTGGTGTATGTGGCTGTCACTGTAACCACTGTGCCACAGGCACCAAGCCGAAAATTCAGATTTTATTTACATATCACAGATTCCAAGTATCTTTTTACATGTGTTACCTGTCTTTAGTTGTGGAAATGGAACACTTACTCGGGATCCATTGAAGAAATGAAGGGTACTAATAGTTTGGAATCCTTATAGAATTCTCATGGCATAGCCCACACTACTTCACTAACAATGTGATTTTAAAAAAGTAAAATGCTGTTTTATTTGTGTGTGTGTATATATATGTAATATTAGATTCTTTCCTTGAGTCTTTTTTTTTTTTTTTGCAGTTTTTGGCCAGGGCTGGGTTTGAACCCACCACCTCTGGCATATGGGGCCAGCGCCCTACTCCTTTGAGCCACGGGTGCTGCCCTTTTCCTTGAGTCTTAAGTCAAAGTTTAAAAGGTTACACTTGAATCCAGTTAGGAATTTAAGTATGACTTTGTATATGGGGAGCAGAACAATGGTGCATGTGACTGGAGATCATGGGCTTGGTGAACTTGTTCTTTAAGCACTTTATCATGAAAAAAAACCACTTTATCATGTCTACTCTGTTCCAGGTACCTGTTGTAACTACTCTTGAAGGTTTGTTAATCCTCATAAAAACCTTTGGGGTTGGCATTATTATCCCCATTTCACAGATGGGGAAACTGAGGCATAGAGTAATTTGCCCAAGATCCTTCAACCACTGAAAGGGAGAGCTGGTATCTGAACCCAGGTCATCTGACACTACAGGTCAAAGTTCTTAACTACTGTCCTTTCAAATTAACTGAATTGAGCATCCTTGGACCTAAGACCACTGTATTCTGATGAAAGTCATGGAGAGTATCTTTGCTGATTAATTCCAACTGAATAATGTTCAATTCCTTTTGGTAACTGTATCAAGAAACATTTATTGGGCAGTGCCCATTGCTCACTGGGTAGGGCGCCAGCCATACACTGAGGCTGGCGGGTTTGAACCCAGCCTGGGCCAGCTAAAACAACAATGACCACTGCAACAACAACAAAAATAGCCGGGTGTTGTGGCAGGTGCCTATGATCCCAGCTACTTGGGAGGCTGAGGCAAGAGAATAGCTTGTGCCTAGAGTTTGAGGTTGCTGTCAGCTGTGACACCCACCACAGTACTCTAGCCAGGGCGACAGCTTGAGGCTCTGTCTCAAAAAAAAAAAAAAAAAAAAAGAAACATTTTTAATTTATTATTATCTTTTTGGCCGGGGCCAGGTTTGAACCCACCACCTCCGGTATATGGGGCTGGTGCCCTACTCCTTTGAGCCACAGGCGCTGCCTGAAACATTTATTAATTGCTTGATTGCACAGGATCTGTACAAAATGCCTTTGAGTTTGGGTGGATTTGGAAGATGAGGAGTAAGCACTTATGTCAGGTGCATGTGGGTTAACTATCCAGGTAAAGCTTACCAAAAAGTCAGTGAGCAGGGCCCCTCAGGTGTCCGTGGTGCTCACAGAGCTCGTATTCGTAGCATTTGATCTTCAGACCAACTCTCTGAGGGGGACAGGGCAAGACAGGCTCAGAAAGGTTAAATGACTTTCTAAAAGCCTCACAGAGAGTGAGCAGCAGTGTTAGTGCCCTAATCCAGTTCACCTGACTTCAAATCCAGTGATCGTCCCTCTATGTTTAACCCCTTTCCTGCAAGCTGAACTTTGCTGTTACCTTGGCAACAGTGTAGATTAATTGGAGCCTGGAAACCACGGGATTGCCGTCTCTGTGCACCATGAGGTCACCTTAACCGTCAACCTTTGTGTCAAATCCTGTCTTTGTATGATTCATCTTAATGTTTTTTTTTTTTTTTTGAGACAGAGCCTCAAGCTGTCCTCCTGGGTAGAGTGCTGTGGCATCACAGCTCACAGCAACCTCCAACTCCTGGGCTCAAGTGAGTCTCCTGCCTCAACCTCCCAAGTAGCTGGGACCACAGATGCCCGCCACAACGCCTGGCTATTTTTTGGTTGCAGCCATCATTGTTGTTTGGCAGGCCCAGGCTGGATTCGAACCCACCATCTTGGGTGTACATGGCTGGCGCCTTAGCCACTTGAGCCACAGGCACCGAGCCTATCTTAATGTTTCTTAAGCTTAGTCTCCTGGTCATCAAAAGCTTATTCATGCTGGGCTTCTTGGCAGATAGATGAGGTATACTGTCTTTTCTGATCTTGGTCCATCCTGTTTCTTTTTTCTTTTTTTTTTCTTTTTTTAAAAATAGAGACAGAGTTTCTCTATGTCACCATCAGTAGAGTGCTATGCCATCATAGCTCACAGCAACCTCAAATTCCTGGGCTCAAGCGATTCTCTTGACTCAGCCTCCCTGGTAGCTGGGACTACAGGTGCCTGCCACAACGCTTGGCTATTTTTTGGTTGTTTAGCAGGCCCAGGATGGGTTTGAACCCATCAGCCCCAGAGCATGTGGCCAGTGCCCTAACCACTGAGCATGGAGCACTCACCCCATCCTGTTCCTTTTAGCGCTGGGAAGTGGGTATGAAGCAGGAAGCCAGAAAGACACAAATTAGCCGCCTAGAGTGGGGCCTTTCCCTCTGCCTGGGCCTCCCTTTCACTCTAAGGCTGTCATTCCTCTCTTGTGAGATGTAACTGTTCAGCAGAGATGAAGGGCCTTTGCCTTTCGGTTGGTTTGAAAGGACAAACTCTTCTTAGAGTGGTTTAGATTAGGAATAGTCTTTACAGAAAACAACCACGCAGCATTCTTTATCAATTAAGTTTGTGAGGGGTAGTGTGATCTGTGTACTTCGCACCCCAGGATGAAGTTAGGAAGGATCAGGTGTACAATCAGGTCTAAGGAAACTTTAAATACTGGGCCCTGTAACACTTGGCCAGCAGGTGGCGCGGCGCTCCTTACTCACCGGGAATAGTCTGAAAAGAAACGCCGGTGGCCTCCTTTGCTGATGCCGAGTGCTCAGAGCGAAGGCCGACTTAAGTTTAGCCAGACTCAAATATTTCTTTCCCTTTTGTAGCAGAGTAGTCTACAATATCTGTTTATAGGTTTTACTGTATTTACACACTCTTTCTGCAAAGGTCTGGAATGGCTTACAGTATATAGTATTTAATGGTAGAACATGAAGAAAACGATAATATGATAAAGAATGTCAAATTTGATTCTGGGATTTCATTAGGGAATGTCTTTTCTAGGGGTTGACTTAAGGGTACGTTCTCTCCTGGCGAGTGACTCGGTCCGTGATGCAGCCCCGGCGAGGTGATCAGGGCTCGGCGAGGTGATTGCACCTGCCGAGCTCCTCCTGGGGCTGGAACACGAGCGCCCCTTCAGGTAGGCTCGGGTGTGCCGAGAGCTTTTAACTAGTTGGGAAAACAGACTCACGTTCACTCTCATGAAACTCTCATGAGAGGTGTGCCAATGTTACACTCGGCCAAAAGCTAAATCTGTGCGATTGGTTTCAGTAGGGTTCTCGAGCTATTAAAAACATGCCGGTAAATTCCACCCGCTGCGAGTTTCTCTCCGGATTAAAGCTGGCTTCCACGGCAGTTTCGATGGGAAGGCGTGGTCCACGACAGCCGCGGGAGGGAGGACGGGGGCTGGTTGGGGAGGCGGGCGCCGCGTCCCCCGGCCACTCCGCCGGGCCGCGGGGCGCCTCCCCGAGATCCGTCCCAGAGCCCCGCCCCGCCCATCGTCCGAAGTTAGGGCGAAGCCTGGGGAGCCGCTCCGGGCGGGGAGGGGCCCCGGGCTTTGTGGCGCGGGTTCCACCGCGGCGGCGAGAGGAGGGGCCGAACGCGGACGCCTCCGCAGGACTCTCGGTCCCTCTGCGGGCGCGGCGCATGGCCGGCCCCGCGCGTCCCGGCTTCCCAGCGCGCACCAACGGCCGCCTGGACACCTTCCTGCGGCGGCACCTGCCGCCCAAAGTCTACGATGCTGTCCGCGCCTACGAGTCCTGCATCGTGGTGTCCGACTCGGAGAAGCACACCTTCAAGTACGTGGTGCTGAGCGACCGGCTGGTCTACCTGACGGAGAACCCACCCAAGTCCATCCAGCGCGTCGTGGCGCTGCGGGACGTCGTGGCCATCGACCTGGTGAGGGGCGCGGGCGGGCGGGCCGACGCGGGAGCGCGGCGAGATCCCCCTTCTTGGGCCCCGCGGGGTCCCCCAGGCCGGTGCACTCCGGGCTTCGCCGCGCGCGCGGCACACGGAGGCTGCGGCCGAGCGCGCCCGGTGGAGGTGCGTCCGGGTCCCTCCGCGCCTGCCGCCCGCCACCCCACCCCGCGGGCCGCAGGTCTGGGAACCCGGCCCCTGTCGGACCCGCGCTGCGTGAGAGCCGGAGACGCACGAGGCGGCCCCTCCTAGCAGCCGTTGAGGGGACCCGAAGCCAGTGCACGAGTTAAGTGCGGTTATGCTTTGTTCACTTTTGTCCCCAGTGCTCAGAGCACGTTAGGTGCGCAGGAAGAATAAATGAACAAACGAATGAATGAATGAATGAGATGTGCACAGGATGCGTGGCGCAACTGGGCTTAGGGCATGCTAGGAGAACTTTCTGGAAGGAGTGTCATCAGCGTCGAGGCCCGAAGGAGGTGCCGTCCGGCGCGGCTGCGTCCCAGGCTTTAGCAGATTCAGCTGTGGCAGGCGGCGCAGTCTGCGCCCCCCTCCAGACTCTGTCCCGGCGCTGCGGGCGGGCGGGCGGCGTCGGGGACTGGGCTCCTTTAACTGCAGCCCCTCTTCTCCCAGTTCTAGACTGAAATTCGAGAAACTCACCGTTGGGCTGAAATCAGAATCCAGGTTTCCCAAACTTTCTTAGGGAAAAACATCCCGACGAAGAAAGCTGATTCTTAGCTGTTTAGATTATTTGAAGACTGCTTTAGGGATCCAGGAGCAAGGATCCAGCAGTGACTGTCATCGCCTCCGTCAGACTTTGGGGAGAAAGCTGTGGCTTCTTAGAGAGCGCGCACCCGCACTTGGACCCTAGCAGGATCGCTGTCCTGAAGAAACAGAATGTGCAGACGGGTGGCAGTGTCCCGAGAGTAAAGATGTTTTGCGGGGAGCAAGGTGCAGTGAGAGAAAAGGCGTCCTCTATTAGTCTAAATACAGAAAGAAACTGATGGGCGAAGTGAAGGATGAAAACCTGAATGCCAGGCCGAGGCAGGTGATTGCTTGAGTGCAGAAGTTGGAGGCTTTAGTACAAAGACTCATCGGTACTAAAAATAGAAAATATTAGTCAGCTTGGTGGCAGACACTTGTAGTCCCAGCTACTAGGGAGGCTGAGGCAGGAGGATAGCTTGAACTCAGAGTCTGGTTGCTGTGAGCTATTGTTACTGGAATTCCTTCCTCAGTAGGTCCTTGGTCTTGGGGATCTGAAGAATGAACCCACAGACCACCGATCATTTTATTAGACAAGAAGGGAATACAGGAGTCAAAAGCACCAGAGCTTCTGGCAAAGGGGAAGACCTACGTTGGAAGCCTCTCTCCTGGCTCTTTGTCTAAAGGTCTATATTACATTTTTCCAGGACTTGGTAGTTGAAAAACCATCTCTTCAAAGTTAATGTGTGCACTAACAAATGAATGAACGCAGTCCCTTCTCCCCTGGGGCAAGGTTATCTCAGAGAAGGGGTTAGGGTATGTGCTCCCTACTCCAGGTGGAATTACCCAAAGCCTTCCAGCCTGCTTTGTTCATGACCTTGCTAGAGCCCAGAGGGTTGTGGCCTAGAAAAAGCAAGCCTGTTTGTGCCTGCAAGTGGGGGTCTGATTTCTGAGCTCCCCTGGCCAAGAGAATGGGGGGGGAATCTCTGACCAGCCCTGGGGGTTAATCCTGTACACTAAGATGCCACAGCACTCTACCCAGGTGATAGAGGGAGATTCTGTCTCAAGAAAGAAAGAAAGCTGAAACACCTGTGCACCTGCTTCTGCTCCCCCCCCTCCCCCAAGCACCAGCCTCCACCTGCCTCCTGACCTCATCCACAGCACAACAGAGGAGGAGGTGACACACAGCCAGGGGTCAGGTCCCGTGGAAGCTCGGTCTGCTGTGGTCCACACCAAGAAGCAGCGTGCCTTGAGCGTGGCAGCAGGAGCTAATATGTGTCCGTGTTGGCCTCAGGGCCACAGATAGCTGG
Organism: Galagoides demidoff; assembly: GCA_963574575.1. NCBI lineage: Eukaryota > Metazoa > Chordata > Mammalia > Primates > Galagidae > Galagoides > Galagoides demidoff. Next base: position 31,872 of record CAUYQV010102614.1, read on the forward strand.
GTTTACTAACTTGACATTTTCCTTCTGGGAAACTGTGCTTTCAACAATGGACTTGAAGGTTACTCTTGAATGTCCCTGGCTTTCTGACTGCCTCTTTCAGCAGTATGGAACTTTGCTTGTGAGAAACGAGTTCTCATAACCCTGACAGTGCAGCCATTTTAGACAATCAGGTCAGAAACCAGCAAGCCCCAACCCCAGACTCCTGAGTATCAAGGCCAGAGTTCCTAGAGACATCCTACCCACATCCTGGCTGTAATCCTGGCCCAGAATCCTAAGAATATGCCCATATCCTGCCCCACACTGGAAAAGAGCCCCCGGTGGCCCTCCCAGGCCACTGCCCACTCTATCTGTACTGATGAGGCTAATAACAGCCTTGCAACTGTGGGAGCTGAGCTGACCCCTGGCCAGTCTCATTCTTTTACCCTCTACTAACGTCCATTTTCCTGACCAGGGGCCCTGAGCTTTTCCTCATGTCTGTTATGTAATCTTTGGGCTTGGAGTTGGTATACTTTCTTTTTTTGAGACAGAGCCTGAAGCTGTCCCCCTGGGTAGAGTGCTGTGGCATCACAGCTCACAGCAACCTCCAACTCCTGGGCTCAAGCGAGTCTCCTGCCTCTGCCTCCCAAGTAGCTGGGACCACAGGCATCTGCCACAATGCCTGGCTATTTTTTTGGTTGCAGCTGTCATTGTTGTTTGGCGGGCCCGGGGGCTGGATTCAAACCCGCCACCTTAGGTGTATGTGGCTGGCGCCTTAGCCACTTGAGCCTGTATACTTTCTTAGGGTGAAAAAGAGGGAGCCTGTACTAAGCCTTTTTATGTTGTATACTTAGAGATTGTTCACATTCTTTTGTGTAAAATAGCCAATAAACCTATTTGGCTTTTTTTTTGCAGTTTTTTTGGCCGGAGCCGTGTTTGGACCTGCCACCTCTGGTATATGGGGCCAGCTCCCTACTCCTTTGAACTGCAGGTGCCGCCCAACCTATTTGGTGTATTAAAAAACAGCAGCAGATTGGAAACCTGTCTCCTCTCCAATTACCAGACCTCCCCCATGTCAGACTTGGCTCCTTTGTTTGAGCTGCTCTCCAGCTGTGTTCTTTTTTCCACTGGGGACAGGTGTCTAGCCTCATTTTTTTTTTTTCCTTTCTCTTACCTGAGTCTCTGCTACCCCGAGGGAAAGGTTGGTGAGACTCTTGATGGAGCTGTTTTTCGAGAATCATAGCTTGTTTTGAACCTATCTATGAGAAAAGAATAAAATTAAAAGAAAAAAGACTATTTTTCCTAAAAATTACGTCTGTGAACTAATATCCCTGTGCACATTTATGTAGTTCTTTCTGAGTAACAGTTGGAAGTGAGACTTTACTGGTTTTCTTGACAGGCACTGTTTCTATTCTGTTTAAAAAATTTTACAGTTTCCTTCGCCAAATGTTTTTGAAAACTTTAAATGCTCAGCATTTTCTTTTTTCTTTCTTTTTTTTTTGAGACAGAGCCTCAAGCTGTCCCCCTGGGTAGAGTGCGGTGGCATCACAGCTCACAGCAACCTCCAACTCCGGGGCTCAAGTGAGTCTCCTGCCTCAGCCTCCCAGGTAGCTGGGACCACAGGCGCCACAGCACCGGGCTATTTGTTGGTTGCAGCCATCATTGTTGTTTGGCGGGCCTGGGCTGGATTTGAACCTGCCACCTTAGGTGTATGTGGCTGGCGCCTTAGCCACTTGAGCCACAGGCACCGAGCCATGCTCAGCTTTTTCTAGGGTTTCCAGTATAAACATTTATTGCTTTGACAAAGAATTAATGATTTTAGGCCATCGTTACTCTCCCCGCAAAGAGACTCAGGACATGTATTTCTGTATCTTTCTGAGGGGTCAGCTGAAAAGTTTAGTAAAACTCCTTAACCTCCCCCAAGTCAAGAATCTTGCAAAAGGTTGCTAATCAGTTGACCTTAAAATAGGGAAGTTAATTTGGATTATCTAGGTGGGTCAAATCTTTAAAGTGGAGAAGGGGAGGCCCAGCCCTGTGCCTCTTCCCTGTAATCCTAGCTCTCTGGGAGGCTGAGGCAGGTGGATTGCCTGAGTTCGACACCAGCCTGAGCCAGAGCGAGACGAGACCCTGTCTCTAAAAATAGGTGGGCGAGTCTTTGTGTGTGTGTGTGTGTTTTTTTCAGGAGCCCCCTCAGAAATCTCAAAGATACTTAGGTATAAAAGATATCCTGAAAGTTTTACATAATTATTTCTTATAATTAGGATCTTATTTGGGCAAGTCACAAATCAAGAATCTGTTAGAGGAGATTGAGACTCTTGCCGAAGAGAGAATCATGGGTGTCTAAGAAACAGTGCCTGGTTACCTAGTCAGTGAAGCTGACTGTGAAACATTTAAAATTAGACATAGTAAGTAACATGTTTGAAGAGAACGTGGTAGCAAGTATGGAAACTTTGTAAATGAACTTAGCCAAAATATATAGCTTCACTATGGAATATGAAAATAAGCTTTACGCCAGCCACGTACACCTTAGGTGGCAGGTTCGAATCCCCAGCCCGGGCCCGCCAAACAACAATGATGGCTGCAACCAAAAAATGGCCGGGTGCTGTGGAGGGCGCCTGTGGTCCCAGCTACTTGGGAGGCGGAGGCAGGAGACTCGCTTGAGCCCAGGAGTTGGAGGTTGCTATGAGCTATGATGCCATGGCACTCTGCCCAGGGGGACAGCTTGAGGCTCCGTCTCAAAAAAAAAAAAAAAGAAAATATGCTTTAATGGCTAATGTTTCGGTATTCTTTCTTAGAAATTATCTTGGTATTTGATTATTATCAACTAATATAAGGCCAAGGCTTTAAATTACCTAAAAGTCTTAGAAATTGTCTTCA
>CAUYQV010102615.1:0-46574 GCA_963574575.1 Galagoides demidoff
TGTCCCATTATGACCTAAGTCCAATCCTGTCTTTTCTCTGCTCCAAACTCTATAATGGCTTCTATCCAATTCAAAGCAAAATTGAAAATTTTTGGAGAGCCTAGATGGTCCCACACTATCAGTATCATCCTTTCCCTCTCAAATCTTGTTTAGTACTACTTTCCAATCACTAACTCTGCTCTGGCCACACACTTGCCTGCTTACTGTTTTTTTCAACATTTTAGATACCCTTGGTTCCGATCTCCCTCATTAGTGATCTACCTAAAGTCTCCATCTATTTTCTCCCTCTCTGTCTCTCTCACTAAGTTTCATTTGTGGAGTGGTTTTTGCTAGTTCTGTTCCCACATTTGAAACGAGTATGTGTATCACAGCCACCCATTAATTTTTCTAACTAAAGGAAGATCGCTCTGAAGTGTGAGCAATTAGACACGTTTAGGTGTTTATTTATTGAGGGTTTTGAACCTGCCAGGCCCCAGATTGAGAGTTTGACATGAACTAGTTCCTTTCATCCTCACAACAATCCATTGAGGTAAAACTGTTCTTCCTAAATTTTACTGGTAAGGACACAGAGAGGACAATAGTCCAACAACACATTGGTAGAGTCAGTATTTTAGCCGAAGGATCTGACTCCTGACCTTCTGCTCCCAGCCATAACACTAACATTTGACATAGATCTGTCCTTCCACCTCGAATTCCTCCGACCGCACCACTGGTCTGTATCATACTCCATTCCACGTGATAATATAGATATTTTTGAACAAATGAAATTCATTTCCCTTATGGATGACTCACTCTCTGAGACAGACACCTTACCTTAGACATCTCTGAATGCACATTCGTTTCCAGAGAAGTATCTTGCGCATGGAAGGATCTCATTCAATGCTGGATTAAGAGATACAAAGGCACGTGTGTGTGACAATTTGATAAGGGACTGAAATTAAAATATCAGTAGCAATTTTGCATTTCAGAAATTGAATCCTACAAAAGTAAGGGAGTTCCCCAATTTTCGTCCTACTCCTTTCAGTTCATCTCAGAGTCCATTGTGTGCTCAGAGTAAGAGGCCATACTTCCTCAGAACGCTGCCAAGTTCATCCTCTTCCAAATGGTGTTTAGCACACGGTTTTCAGCATTGTTCAAAAAAATAGAAGGTATTGGTGTCAACAAAGCTGTAATTATGCAGATTAAGAACTTCCACAATTAATTAATTTATGGCAAAGCACTCTTCCAGGTCTGTGAGTTATAAAAAGATCATGTTAACTTGTCTTTCAATTAACCTGGAAAAATTCCAGTTGTCATTAATAATAATGTGATTTTCTCAGAACGCAAACTTTCTTTAAATATTACGACTCAGGCAAATAAAAATTTCTAAAGTGTGTTTGAGTTAAAAATACAGAACCATTATACTTTTAAACCATTATAGTTTTCCCATTATAAGCTATATAAACAGTGAAAGTTACCTTCCTCACCACCACCACCCTCCCCCCTCCCCGCCCCATTTTGGATAGCTTTGAATTTATAGCTCTTAAAAACTCCTAAAAGGACAAAACTAAAATTTTAATGGGCACTTCAGCTAAGTCTTTTTGAATTTTGTATTAGATTTTCCTTTAGCCTTGGGTAAAGCCATAAAAAAACCTGCCTGCTTGGAAATGTAATCATCACACAGGAATCTTCCTAAAGTCAGCATCAAATAGAATAAAATATATTTTATTAATGATACAATTCACAAAATTACCAGCCCTGCCATTCTTTGCCCTCAAGGGACACCCCCTTCTCTTATTACTCGTATAGGAGTCACTGGTGTTTGTTCTGTGTAATTTAACCTTCTGATTGCCTTGAATGCTTAATGAACTAGGTTAAGTGAAATGCTATTTAGAGGACTGTTGACTTCTGATGTGGGAGTGGACCAGTAAAATCCTGGTTTTCAGGCAGAGTCTGAGGAAGTCCCCTTCCTTATCTTGATTCAGAAAGGAAAGGCAAGTTTTGTTTGTTTTCATTTCCAAAGTGATACTCAGTAGTCCCTTAGTTTTTTTTTTTTATTTCTGTATTTATTTATATATTTTTAATGGAGATAGAGTCTTAATCTGTCACCTGGGTAGAGTGCCATTGCATTAGCCTTGTCCACAGCAACCTCAAACTCCTGGGTTCAAGCGACCTACCTGCCTTTGCTTCCCAAGTAGCTGGGACTATAGACGCAGTCACAAGGCCTGGCCAATTTTTCTATTTTTAGTAGAGATGACGTCTCACTCTTGCTCAGGCTGATCTTAAACTCCTGAGCTTAAGGGATCCACCCACCTCAGACTCCCATAGTGCTAAGATTACAGGCGTGAGCCACTGTGCCCCAGCCAGCCAAGGTGACTCTTCCTTAAAAAAGAGTCTACTTTCAAAGATTCAGTCAGAACAGAGAGTCTGGGCCCCTTGGAAGGTGCAGTGGCCCTGTTTCTACTTAAATGTTATTTTAAAATCACATTGAATTGTAACTGATCTTTCCTCTCCTACCTCAATTTGTTGGTTTGTCTTTGTCTCAAAACCTAAAAGGTTCTATCTCAAATTTGTCTCAAAGCAGAAGGAGGTGCATCTGCCTGCGAGATGGATCTCTAAGCCTAAGATCAGCTTCATTATAAACTGAGCTTGACACTTTCACAAAAACTCCCTGCAAAGTGCTGTGGCTTGTTAGAGAGAGGGAGAGAGAAGTGCTACTGGTGAATGTTTCTCTTTTGTTTGCCATAAAACTTTATTGTAGTATTTTGTTCCAGGATTCATATTTATGTGTTTACCAAATATTTACTAAGCATTTTTTAGATGTTGAAAAGTGATTAGACTTTAAGGTGAACATTCCCAAACATCCAAAATTTTCATAAGAGTTTCATAGCTTCATTAAGATCTGGTAAACAATGACATCATAATGAAGAAATGCCACATCAACTTTTGAATTACTGTTTAATTTTTTTTGACTTTGAGGAGATACAGAAGATAACCCAGGAACAACTTATGGCAGAAAACCTATGATGAGTTTTTCCAATGGAATAGAAGAAAAAGTCAAAATGGCACATTGATCTGAGAATAAATTTCTACTGGCTAACTAGGCTGATCCAGAAAAATATCAATAATTTGATTTATTAAACTTATTTAATTTCTAGTGAAATTAAGTCTTCATTTCAGAGGAAATATGCCAATGAGAAGATAAGCTCTTGATTTTTCAGCATTGTAGAGGGGAGGAATGAGCTAACCCTGTTTTAACAAACAAGATATTTATGTGCCTATATTCTGTGAGGCCTGCCAAGGGGCATATACAATGGGGAAGCCATAGTACCCACTGTTTGCATGATTATCATTAATACCATCCTGATCAGAAGCTTCCCTAAAGACCCAATATACACATGGCTGAACCATGTGAAATTCAGAAGAAATGTTCAACAGATATCACATCTGCAGTAAGATAGATAATTACGAAGAGCAGAATGTCCATACAATGAGATCGTTCTACCCTTAATATAGGAATGGGAAATTAGGAGATAATGAGCATTACTTTCAACTATTTCTTTATTTTAATGTTCCAAATAAGGTATTTTTCTTTCCTTTTACTTATTTCTTTAGTATTTTGTATTAAGAGGACTTAATTGGGCTAACTCATGTATTTGTACTGTACAAGAATTAAATAGGCGATTTGTAAATTACTCCAGCTGGCCCCAAAACCATTCTGAAACACTTCATTAGACAAGATGAAAATTAAATGGATGTTATGAGGCAAAATACAACTAGAAAAGAATGATCTTTCTGTTCTGCTATATTATGACCTCTGGGAAGATTTTTTAAAAATATTGCTTCATTTCCAGTACCTAAATATATATGTTCCTAAATATATATGTTCAGTAAAACTTTGTCGACTAAATTAAATCACAGGAGGAATAAAAATATGAAAAAATGCACAAAGAGAAAATGTCCAGTGCAGTGTTTCAGTATTTGCATTGATAATATTTGATTAATATATTCCCAAACCCTGTATATTCCTAAAAATTAGAGATGTTACAATTATCTGTACTTTAGAAGCATGTCTATTTTAGTTATGCTTAGTTATATGACTTAGTTATGCTTTTTTTTTTTTTTTTTTTAGAGACAGAGTCTTAATATTTTGCCCTCGGTAGAGGGCTGTGGCATCACAACTCACAAGCAACCTCCAACTGTTGGGCTTAAGTGATTCTCTTGCTCAGCCTCTCAAGTCTCTGGGACTACAGGCACCTACCACAATGCCCGGCTATTTTTTGGTTGTAGTTGTCATTGCTGTTTGGCAGACCCAGGCTGGATTTGAACCTGCCAGCTCCAGTGTATGTAGCTGGTGCCCTAGCCGCTGAGCTACAGGTGCCAAGCCTATGCTCAGTTTTTTAAAACAATGAGATACAAATTCATATTCACTCAAACCTATGGTTCATATTTGCTGAATTTATTATCTTAATCTATTTCTCTTCACTGATACAAAAAGGTCCAGTTTCAAGGTTGAATGAAAGTTGGCTTCCGTTCAACACACAAAGTTGAAGTGCTTTCTAAAGAGATAAAGAAAAACTTAGTGATAGAATAAGAACTACTATATTTCAAAGAAGAATAATTGAACTCAGAGTGTCCACAATGTATTATTAATAAAGCCAAGTATGCAACAAAAAATTTAGACGTATTAAGAAAATGGTATATTTGAACTGTATTCAAGGGGAAAAAAAGTCAGTAGAAAATTATCTTGAGATGACCTAGATATTGAAATTAGCCTACAAATATTTTAAAGCAGTAAACAGAAACCTTAAGAGAGTCCTTCCAGTTCTAATTTAAAAAATAGTGGAATGGTTTATAACAATTGTGATATTACATGTAACTATATCTACATGCATAGATCTCTGTATCTACATATGTGCATGGATGCTCACACCATTACATAGAATTAGTTGATCACACTGAAGGATGACCAGAAGCCAGTAAAACCGGAGGGCATTCAATCCTTGAATGAGGAGAAACAGAGCAAGTGGTGGCTACATTCACATGTGTACCATCTCTAACCTTAGGGTACTGCTCATTCTGCAGTAGGGTTAGTACAGGATAACTAGAAACCAAGCTGGAAGCCTTGAGATGTGAGAAAACTGTCAAAGCAACTACAAATGGGGGATGAAGTGATTCTAGTGAACATGCGTCTACAGAGAGACAAATCACAAAATTTGTATCTAATTTTTCTTCAAATATTTGCTTGTCTGATCAACTCTGAATGAATGTGTGATGCTCCTAATAGCCCAGCAATAAGCAACAGCTGGAAGGCTAAAAAAGAGTTCAGCTGATGCTCTCTGCATGCCACAGAGTCCGAAGCTTGACTCCTGTCAAGTCAGAGGTCATGTTAAAGACCTTTGGTTTAATGGAAACACAGCCAGGTTTTGGCTTAAGAGTAAATTCTAAATACCAGGGGTAAGGATATGCCTAAGATAAAAGGCAAAACTGAAATGAACCCCTTATCTGAAGGGGGTTCAAACAAAAAGCCAAAGGTGAGTGATAAATCACCACTTTCAGAAAAGGATAACTGAATTCAGATTCTCTACAACGTATTATTAACAAGCCAAGTACGTAATAAAAAATGTAGGCATGTTAAGAAACAGGAGTATTTGAACCATAGTCAAGAGAAAAAATAATCAATAGAATGTTACCTGGAAGTGACCTAGGCATTGGAATTAGCTTATAAGTTATTTTAAAGCAGCAGTTATAACTGCATTAAAATATTAGAGAAAGATATGCTTATAAGAAATAAACAGATGGCAAAATATCCACAGAAAAATGAACACTATAAGCAAAAAGGAAATGCTTATCTTTAAACTGACAAATATGATGTCTGAAATAAGGAATATTTCATTCAATGAACTAAAAAAAAAGACTAGAGATGAGGGAACAAATAACTGAGGATGTTTAATATTGATTAATATAAATGTCCGATGTGAAGATAAGGAAGAAAAAATACAAAACAATGGAGATAGAACCATGTTGGAAAAGACTAAGTTATTTACAAAAATGTATTTTAAAAATGTAACAATTTTTAATTAATTAAAAATACAGTAATCCTAAAAGTGGAGAAGAAAGAGATCATGCAGAAAATATATTTGAAAAAAAATGATGGCTAAAAAAATGCACCAGTTCACAAAAGCTGTAACATTGTAGATTTAAGAAGCATAACAAGGTCCATATAGAATAAATACAAAGGAGATCACACCTCAATACAAAGGAGTAAAACTGCTAAAAAGGAAAAAGAAAAAATTTGAAAGCAGTCAAAAAAATGGCACATTATGGGATATATGGATTCCTCATCAGAAGGAATGGAATCCAGAAACAAGTAGAACATGACCTTTAAAGTGCTGGAAGAGGAAAATCCAAATCTGTCAACTCTGAATTCTGTATCTTGAAAATGAATATCAAGAATGTAGATAAAATAAAGACATTTTAAGATAAATAAAAATAAACGTGCTTGTTTCTAAACTGACCTATCTTGAATGAAATGCAAAAGCAATTTGCTGAAGGAAGTAATTCTAGCTAGAACCTTGGATTTTCAGGAAAAAATTAAGAACATGGCAATGACAAATATGCATGTAAATAAGAGGTTACTTTCTCTCTCAATTATTTTTATACAAGATTACACAAAACTTTATGTATGAGTTTTCTCTATATTATTTTTCTAGAATGTACATGACTAAATGAAATTTTAAAGTTTTATTTGGGGTTCTAAAATATACATAGACATAACTCCTATGAAAATTATAAAGAATGGGTATATAATTGCAAGACTCTTTTATTTACTAGGCAGTTGTGCAACTGTAACTCCAAGGAGTCTGAAAAGCTATTGATTTGGGTTGTAGAGGATCTAACCAAGATGGCGGCCGAGTAGTAGCTTCTGTGTAAGCAGGCACAGCGAGAGTGGGGAGAGAAGGCTCCAGGCATCTCTGGGCGGTGGGTTTTGCCCAGAGGCTGTGCTCTGGTGACCCAGGAAGTCAGTGAGAGACTTCTGGACCCCAGGAGGAGGACAGAAGCTGTGGTAAGTACTGGGTGCCCATTTGTTTGGCCTGAGGCTGCTTGCAACAGCCAGACTGCAGGTGGGAAGAGCCTTGCCGGGGGTAGGGGGGGGCTGTTTTGGTTTGTCTGGACTTGGGCACTCCATTGAGCTGCTTTGGGAGACCTGGGCCGGTGTGTGGATGACTTTGGGCTGTCTGGGGCCCTGGACTGAGCCGCTGAGCCGGTAAGGAGCTAATGCTGTTCAGCTGTGGGCTGCTCTCACAGCACTTGTGGGGGAGCTGCTCCTGTGTGTTGCAGAACTGGGGTGGCCGGGAGACTTGGGCGAGTCATCTAGTGACTGAGCTGCCCCAGGGTGGGGGCTAAGACGCTGGGGAAGTGCAGAGACCCAAGCATTTGGCAGATTAACAAACTTGGCCTCAGGGGCATTGAGGGAAACTGGATTTGGCGCACTGGATAAGAAGGCAGCCACACCAGGATAGATCCCAGGGAGAAGTGCTTTCCTTGGAAAGCTTCTCTTTGGCCAATGTTCATGGTCTGGAGTGTCTTTTAAGTGAGCTGAGGAGACATTTGGGCTCCTAAGCCTGCAGGGTCTGTGAAATCAGCTGAGGCCTCTAGTCTCCATCTCCTACAGCTTATCAACATTGGGATTAATTTCTCATTCCTCAGAAGAGCACCTGTTGCCCAGACACTATTTACCAAGATATATATACTGTTTGGTTGTTTGGTTTGGGGTTTTTTGGTGTTTTGGTTTTTTTTTTTTTAATCTCAACATTTTTTTGACATTTTTCTTTTTTTTCTTTCTTTTTCATTATTCCAGTTCAAATATAATCTTCCATTTTTGCCTTCTTGAATAATTAGAATTACATTTCTGCCAGTGTTTCTGCCCCTATTATTATTATTATTATTTTATCCCCAGTTTTATCCTACTAGGGTTTTTGCTTGTTTGTTATGGTTTGATCTATCAAACCATATCTATCTATCTTTCCTCTCTATCTGGTGGAGGCAGGGTACTGTGTCTGAGCCGGCTGGCAAAGAGCTGTTGACTTAAAGGGAAAAACCCAACCTGGAACCCCTAGAGGTTGGGGGTCTTTAAGGGTGGGTCATAGTACCCTATATACACCTATATTACTCCGGTTTATTTCTTTTGATGTGTTTCTTCTTTTTGTCAATACTTCCTTTTACTCACCCCCTCTTCTTTCTCTCTCTCTCTCTCTTTTTTTTTAAATCTTTTTTCTCTTACTTCTCAATCTTCCCATCCTTCTGGTCTCTCTCTCTCTTTTTAAAATTTCTTATAGCATAACTATGTACATTAATGCAATCATGGGGTACAGTGTGCTGTTTTCATATACATTTTGAAATACTCTCATCAAACTGGTTAACATAACCTTCAAGTCATTCTCTTAGTCATTAAGCTAAGACATTTATACTCTGCTTTTAGAAAGATTCACTTGTACCCTTGTAAGATAAACCATAGAGGTGACCCCACCAATCACCCTCCCTCCCCCATGCACTCCCCTCACCTTCCCCTCCCACGCCCTTCCCTTAATCTAAGGCTATAATTAGGTTATGACATGCCTATAAAAGCTATGAATTAGTTTCAAAGTAGGGCTGTGTACATTGAATACTTTTTCTTCCATTCTTGAGATACTTTGCTAAGAAGAACATTTTCTAATTTCATCCATATAAACATGAAGGAGGTAAAGTTTCCATCTTTCTTTAGGGTTGCATAGTATTCCATGGTGTACATATACCACAGTTTATTGATCCATTTGTTGGTCAATGGGCATTTAGGCTTCTTCCATGACCTAGCAATTATGAATTGGGCTGCAATAAATATTCTGATACAAATATCTTTCTTGTAATTTGATTTTTGGTCTTTTGGATATATACCTAATAAAGAAATTGCAGGATCAAATGGCAGGTTTATTTTTAGTTCTCTCAGTGTTCTCCAGATGTCTTTCCAAAAGGAACGAATTAATTTGCATTCCCACCAGAAGTGTAGAAGTGTTCCTTTTTCTCCACATCCACGCCAACATCTCTGGTTTTGGGATTTTGTGATATGGGCTAATCTCACTGGGGTTAGGTGGTACCTCAAAGTAGTTTTGATTTGCATTTCTCTGATGATTAAGAATGGAGAGCATTTTTTCATATATCTGTAGGCCATGCGCTTATCTTCTTTAGAGAAATTTCTATTCAAGTCCCTTGCCCACCCTGAGATGGGGCCACTTGTTTTTTTCTTGCTAATATATTTGAGTTCTCTGTGGATTCTGGTTATTTAACCTTTGTCAGAGACATAACCAGCAAATATCTTCTCCCATTCTGAGGACTGTCTACCCAGTTTATTTACTGTGTTCTTGGCTGTGCAGAAACTTTTTAGTTTGATCAGGTCCCAAAAGTGAGAGTCTATCTTAGTTAATGATGAAAGGTGTGGGTCTAGTTTCAGTCCTTTACAGGTCACCATCCAGTTAGCCCAGCACCATTTGTTAAATAGGGAATCTTTCCCCCACTCAATATTTTTAATTGGCTTGTCAAGGATCAGATAACGGTAGGTGGCTGGGTTCATCTCTTGGCTCTCTATTCTGTTCCATACATCTACCTCTCTGTTTTTGTGCCAGTACCATGCTGTTTTGATTACTATGGATTTATAGTATAGTCTGAGGTCTGGTAACGTAATTCCTCCTGCTTTGTTTTTATTTCTGAGTAATGTCTTTGCTATTCGAGGTTTTTTCTGATTCCATATAAAATGAAGTATTATTTTTTTCTAGATCTTTAAAGTATAACAGTGGAGCTTTAATGGGGATTGCATTAAAATTATATATTGCTTTGGGTAGTATTGACATTTTAACAATGTTGATTCTTCCCAGCCATGAGCATGGTATGTTTTTCCATTTGTTAACAAGGTAGAGTGTTTTCAACATTGAGTTTTCTTCCCACATATCCTTCTTCAACTTCTGACATCTAATGCCTCTTATCTGTCCTGCAACCCCAAAATATATGCTCTCTTATTTACTGTAAAATAGAAATATAGAATGATTTTAAGCTGAAAATATGAGTACCTCTTATTGTTCTACAAAGAGGCTAAGAAATCCCCAAATTTTCTCTCTTTCATTTGGCTGGAAAGTAAAATACTCAGTTATTAATCAAATGAGAAAATAAAATAGTTTTATATTCCACATCTTGGTGATCATGATGTTTAATTTTCATGATAAGCTTGTCACCTCTGATAGCAGAACACCAGGATTCTGTGGGAGCACAGCTTGACTACAACATGGAAATCTTTTGTAAGCGCTTCTTGATCACTATATATTTTTTACTGTATGTTTATTGTGGAAAAATATGTATGATATAAACCTTCCATTTTAATAATGTTTGTTTTTTTTTTTAACTAATCCCTTAGGCATGGGTTCATTCCTGGTCTTTCTATGACATTGCCCTACTTACATCTGTTTTTCTTTTTTTTTCTGCACTGTCTAGTGAATATGCTCTGAACAACAGATTAGCTGCAATTTATTAACATTTTCTCTGTAGTGTAATATAGTTAATTTTTATAAATATTGACAAACAGATACACTCTGTATATGGCCTACACCTCTGTCTTTCTCTCTCTTATCTATAATTTCTATTACTGTTAGGTGTGTGTCTAATCTCTTTTATTTACTATTTATTTATCTATTGAGACAGAGTCTCACTTTATTGCCCTGGGCATCATAGCTCACAGCAACCTCAAACTCCTGGGCTCAAGTGATTCCCTTGCCTCAGTTTTTCATTTTTAGTAAAGATATAGTCTCAGTCTTGCTTAGGCTGGTCTCAAACTACTGAACTCAGGGAATCTGTGTACCTTGGCCTCCCAGAGTGCTGGGATTACAGGTGTGAGCCACTGCACCCAGCCTCTATTATGCTTCTGTGTGGGTCTAAACTTTTTTTATAGAGGGATTTGAAGTTTGGTTTTGGGGGGAAGGAGACCCTTTTGACTTTTAGATTAAATAATTGCTTTTCACTAGAGAGTTCTGCACAGGATATTGGAGGTGCATTTTCAGATAATAATAACATACTCCTTTTGCTCTTTTTATGACTATTTTTTCCCATTTTAATAATTTTAAAGTGTATAGTTCAGTGGCATTAAGTACATTTATCTTAACAACCATGGTTATATAACCAACACCACAATCTAGTTCCAGAACATTTTCCTCACCCTGAAAGCAATCTCCATACCCATTGAGAAGTTACTAACTATTCAACCCTCTCTCTAGCCCCTGCCAACTGCTAATTTGTTTTCTGTCTCTATGGATTTGTCTATTCTGTATATTTCATCTAAATGAAATCATACAATTACTATGTACTTTAAAACATGAACAACTCAGGCTGTCTTTTGATTAAAGGTGGAAGGTTAAGGTGGAGAATTAAGTGCTCTTCTTCCTAAGACCCCACTAAAGAAATATAATATATTCAGTAAACCCACAAGGACAAAGAGATTGATAGAGAAGATATCTGATACAAAACTTCAATATATTTTTAGACACTGGGAGGTAAATAGAGAAACAGATAGAGAAGACATGGCTTGAAGTATGGACTGAACAGAGAGCCAATTAGCCCTTAGACTCCTGTGGAGTGACTGGAGGTAGCACTTAGGGGGTGAAGCATGGGGCTAAAGGCAGGGGATTAATCTGAGCTCACCCCAGTCAACCTGAGTCTTCTATCAACCACCACTCTGTCCCCGAATATCAGCGATCAGATGTCCACTCCATCACATGGATCAGAGGTTTCTCTCTGGATGGCCTTGCATATTGACATTTAAGGGCATCCCAGAAACCCTGTCTGCTCAATCTAAAGCAGGGCTCACCAATTAGCAAGTCTTACCCTTGTGATCTACCCTTCTAATCATCTTCTATTGCCACATAAGTATGAATAGAAAATAAAGGGTCCCCCAAACATTTGAAGAAGGCTTCCAACAGGAAAAAAGATGAAATAATGTGTACAAAAAAATGACTAAATATGAACAAGAGGTATAACTCAGGGAATTGAAAGATAAAACCAAAACTTAAAATAAAAAACAACCGACAAAACCAAATCAGTGTCCAAATTAGTATTTTAATTGATATCCTCAAAAAAGAAAAAATAAGGAAAGATAGTCATAAATAAAAAGGAACTCCAAAGGAAGAAGAATGAGCTCTTAGAAATTAAGGGCCTCATTGCCAGAATTAAAAATTCAATATATGTTAGAAGATAAAATGGAGACAATGCCCTGGAAAGGAGACAATGAGGTCAAAAATCCGACATATAGAGGATCTAATCCAGGAGGCCCAACATCTGCTCAGCAGTTTTTCTGAAAAGGAGCCCAGAGAGAAGTGAGGGGAGAAAATTATTTTAAAAATACAGCAAAATGTTCCAGAGCTGAATGATAAATGTACAGACTTTTATTTAAAATTCACTAAATGCTGGAAGTAATTTAAAAAATACTCATATCAATACCTTTTATTGTGAAATTTCCGAAGCCCAGCTATAAAGGACAATCCTAAAAGCTTTCAGTGTAGAAAGGAAAGCACATCTACAAAGGAGCGAGAGCCTGAGTGGCACCGCATGCGGCACTATATGCTGCAGTACACTGGAGCAGTCGCCAAAATTGTGAAGAAAAACGATTTTCAATTTAGCATTCCACATTCACCAGACCACCAGTCAAACATGAGGAGAAAAATGATGACATTTCATACATGCAAAGATACAGACCACTTCTCAACCTAAATATGCTTGAGGAAAACTGGATGTGAAACAAGATGAGAGAAGTAACCAGATGCAGGAGAGGTAGAGTCAACCCAGCAGAGCAGTGGGAGACTGCTCCAGGGAAAGCTCTGGGGAGAGGGGCTTCAGGAAACAGAGGGCTCAACTGCTGTGATGGCATAAAACCATGCTGTGGGTATGTTGATGACAGAAAGACAGCAGGAAAGGAGAAAGGCAATTAGAGACCCAAGGCCAAACGCTATACAAGAGATGATACGCAGTTATGTGCACACCTTTGCTTTGCAGAGGACACATTTACTGTGTCATCATGATGTGAACTCCCGATTATTGATTTAACAAAAATGGTGAAATAACTATATTAGGAGGATGTAGACAGGTAAGGAGGGGACAGTCTAAGAGAGTTAAATATCCATTCATCTTAACACTATAATCGATAGATAATGTTGACAGTGGATAAATCAAGAAATAGTTGCAGAAGCACATTATCTGGAAACAGAGAATAACCCGTAAAAAAAAATAGCTTAAGAAGTTAAAAATGCTGGTGTCAGGGGAACAGGAATAGAGATGGAAAGGGCTAGGATAAAGGGCCCCTTTTTGATAAAATGTAATACTAAAAAACATATTTTACATTGGTAAAATAAAGCAAATATTAAAAAATCAACTCAAGTCGAGGCATGAGAAAAATCATATGCAAATGGCATTTAGAAGCCTATTTATTTGCGATTAAGATAGCTGTGCTATACAACTAGAGAATATTTTTTTAAAATTTCAAATCTTATGACAAATGAAAAATGGCTTCCTTAGAAAAGAAGATGAACCTGCACCCAGCAGAAATGAGCTTCTGTCCATTTCCAGAAGAAAATTCATTGCTCATTATGAGAATACATATAGGGTGTCTCTATGAACCTACAACCTGAGTTGTTAAAATTTAACAGTTTTAAAACTTTACAAAGACCATGAAAAGCCTTTATAATGCTGTAAATTCCAACCTGGGTGGAGGCATGAGGTCCATACAAATTCTGGCTTCCTTCAGCTTGAAGTAACTCAGCATGTAAATCCTCAGGAATCAAGATGAATCCTAAAAGTGAAATACTTTCACTTGTGTAGAAAAAGCAAGTGAGCGGCATGTAGGTCAGCAAGAAAGATTCTGAATTCTACTCAGCATGTGCATACACCCAGTATGGTCCCCAAAGGGGATTGGGCTAAGAAATTGTAGGGGCTGAGTAAGTTGGGCAGGAATAAATGTTCCTCTCCGCTGGAGTGAGCCCTTCTTGGCTCCAAGGCCATGAATATCACAAGGTGTATTAGTCAGCTGGGGCTGCCATAATGAAATTCCATAGGGCAGCTTACATAACAGAAACCGATTTCTCACAGTTCTGGATGGTAGAGTCTAACATCAAAGTGCTCCAGGGTTGATTTCTCCCCAGGTTGCTCTCCTTGCCCTGCAGATGTCTGTCATCTCTTTGTTAATGAATCTTTTCTGTGTATCTTCCTCATCTTATAAGGACACCAGTTTTATTGGATTAGGGCCCCACCCTTCTGAACTCACCCTTATCTCTTGAAAGGGTCTTTCTTCAAATACAATCACATGGGAGGCTGGGCTTTAATATATGAATTTGGGGGCACACAATTGAGACCATACCACAAGGGATGGGCAAAGAGTTGTTCAGTAAGTTCTTGTTATTTCTGGTGGGAACCAAATGACTAAATGGCCCTTCTTCAGGGCTTTTCACTGAAGAGCATACATCAGCCAAACCTAGAACTGTCCACAAAGTTGTGTACTAGAAGCTACATTTCTTGACGAGCAGCTGTCAGTGTTTGTCCATAGCCCCATGCTGCCCCAGAGAAGAGTCCCCAGAGATGGATGCCATGTGATAGTGTCATAGTATGAATATATGAGACACACAATTGGATGTATTTTCAAAAGAGCACATCCAATTTCCCAAATTTCAGTGATTTGAATGAGTTTGCATATTAAGGTATAATATAAGTGACTAAGTAGAGTTTCTGGTTTTGCTTTTCACACAAGGACTCTCCAAGCTCTATCAGAATTTTAAAGTTGGAGGGGGCATCTCAAATTCCCTGGTAAATGTCCCTGTGAAGTTAAATGGATCTTGGACAGTAATATATGGTCACCTCCTTAGTGACCAGAGATTATGCAGGAAAGGAAAAGTATTCTTCTTTTACTATATGGTTTAGCTGTGTACGTGATTATAATAATGTCAATATGGAATATTAATCTAGCCAAAACTCCAATGAACACTAGTGTGAGGCTCACAGAGGGACCTGGCACATTTGTATGGTTGGCCAGAGGGTGAGAAAGAGACCTATTCCCCCATCCCTCACAGCGAGGGTCAAAAAATGGTCATCTATGATAGAGAGAAATCAACAAGTAATGCCTTAAATGGAACAATCACAAATTGGCAACACACACATGTTATTTAGAAGCATAGAGGTAAATCTTAATCCACTAAAACAGGAGAAAGTGCTTGCCTATGGGAAGGAGGAAGAAAGAGATGAGGAGGAGGCTTGCTGTTTTATTTTTAAATGGCAAACCTCATAGAGATAGTTGACACTTCATATTTTAGCTATGGGTAAATCTGATTAAAATAAATAAAACTGTAAAGGGAAAAATGAAAGAAAAAATAAATCACTGACACAGTTTTATTTATTGTGGAAGTTTTTCTATGAAGTCTCACTCCCTAGAAAGGCAGCAGCCACAGATAGAACAGTAGTGATAGAAATAGCAATAAGAGTTGATATGACATCATCCATCAGCTAATACTTTGGTGAGAAAGTTCATTCATTCAATTTGTTGTGCATCTACTTACTCGTGCCAGGTCATCATAATCATCATAGTCACAATTCCTTCTCTCAGAGATTTTATGTTCTAGTAGGGTAGATAAAAAATGCATGAACAATAAAATAAATAAGATTATTTTCTATAATACTAGTGTTTTGAAGAAAGTACGGGATAATAGAGTAGAGCATAAATGTGAGGGAGGAATGATTAGTCAGACTGGATGACCAGGAAATCCTCTTTAAAGAAGTAAGGTTTCAGCTGGGGGGGATGTGGGCATGTGATGGGTATATGAGGTAGGCAGGAAGCAGTCTGCTGTGCCTTGCAGGTGCTTATAAAGAGTTATATTTCATTCTAAGTTTGATAGGAAACAGTTGCAGGGTTTTCAGCAGAAGAAGTTTTAGGATCTTATTTACACTTTAAAAAATGAGTCTGATTTCTGGGGCTGAATTAGGGCAAAGGATGGAAACTAGAGGCAAGCCTAGGACAGGAAGTTTAGTTTAGACTCTTGAAGAATTCAGGACAGGGTGCTGGCTGTGACCACAGAGCCCACTGGGCAGATTTGGGCTGGGAATCTTAATTTAAGTCAAACTCTAAAAGACGAGACCAGTGGGGAATCTGGAGGTGGAGGAGACAGAAGGAAAGAATTCTACTTTTGCAGCTAGTCTCCCCAAATTCCCAGAGCTTCCTTTGACAAATGTGAAGAGAAGCTCTGGTCAGGGGTGGCTGAGAGACCTGATTGATTATGCAGGGCGTAAAGACTTGCCAAATTGCCTTAAACTCAACCCGTCTCCATCCTGGCTTTCACCACACTTGACGTGTACGTGTAACTGAGCTTGTAAATAACTGCGCTTGGAGGCAGAGCTGGGAATTACGCCCCTCTAGACAGCTATTCAGAGGCTGAGAGAATAGGGCTCATTCGCTGTAATGCTATGCATTAAAAAGCACTTATGCTGCTAAAACCAGCATTAGAATTGCACATAAACATTGCTGTCATGCTCTCAATGGGACTCTGGAGTCCAAGTGGGACTCTCAGAATCTGCAGAGGGGAGAAAAGTCATCTCAGACAGTGCGATGATCTTCCCCCGCCCCCCACAGCCCACTGAGCAACACTGCCTCTCTCCTGTGGAGAATCCCCCACAAAAATGGGGAGAAAAATGGCCTTATTACCAAGCTAAGATTAAACTGGGTCCACACTGCATGAAGATGATGAC
Source organism: Galagoides demidoff (assembly GCA_963574575.1). Lineage (NCBI taxonomy): Eukaryota > Metazoa > Chordata > Mammalia > Primates > Galagidae > Galagoides > Galagoides demidoff. The sequence goes on from CAUYQV010102615.1 coordinate 16,774, forward strand.
CCTCTGAGTGAAGAGAAATGAAACCAAGCCAAGAAAACATATTTATCCAGAGGTGGCAGGAGGGGATGATCCAGATGTTCTTGAGAGTTACGTGCACTCCAGGCCCAGTGCCTGGCACACAAGTTGTGCATGGATGAAAGGATGAATAGGAGACTTGTATGCTTCCAATAGTCTTAATAATCTTTTTCTCATTCAGTATCTGTTAAGGATCAAATGAACCTGCTGGGCCAACTCTCCACAAAGGGCCTCAGGGGTTATGAATGGGCAGTTGGTACCCACTGTGAATTTGTGCTGCATACCTAGTACATTCATCCCACCCTAGTAATTCATCTCCTAATGGGATGTGAAGTCTGGAATTACCCATGACGGAGCAGAAGGAAGTGACTCAGGATTAAGTAATCATCTGGAGTATCTCTCCTGGACCACTGTCCACCGTAAAAGAAATAATTGCTGGGATTAGCTGGCTTTTCAGATAATTGTCAACTCTTAAATATACTTAGTTCTTAAAGAAGTGAAAAGAGATATTCCGAAAACCTGACGTACCCAGCTATGGGAGAAAAGACCTGGAGAAGAATACTGCCCTGGTGTGGGGCCAGTCTTCACACTGTGTACCTCATTCTTCATCTATAGGAAGGAATCAAAGCAGTCTTGCAAGGATGGCTACAAGGAAAAGTAAATGAATATGCAAGGACACTACCTCAGGCCCAAAGTATGAAAAACTTTCTATGGAAGATAAAAAAAAATAGTTTGAAACAAACAAAATTTTTCTCAAGCCTTGGAACAGATGTCCTAGGATCTTGGTACTAAAAAGTCCTTCAACTGACTTTACCACCACATTGGTTTTTATTCAACATACAGTTATCAGTAATATGTAGATGGCTCTACAACAAATTAAAAATAACATATGGCAAGAAATTTTGGACCTTAATGTTAGCTAGGAAAGAGATGATAAGTTCAACTGAAATCAAACATAAATTTATCCAACCTTCTATAGTTAGAAGAGGTTTATGGTCTGTTTTTGTATCTAAAAGAGTTATAGGAGAAAAAAGAAGAGAAAATGAGACAGCAAATTATATCACCCTCTGGCAATAGCTTCAAGACATGGTTAAGTTATGTTTCTGGCCCTCCTTTCCTGAAGACAGGAAAGCATGTCAAACTTCTCAGAAATTTGGCTATAAAAACGTATAAAATCAGAAAGTTCTAGGTATTTTGTAGTGTTCTAAAAATGTTCTATATCTTTGTGCAGGTGGTGGTTACGTAGGCATATACTTACACAAAAAATTATTGAGCCATTTATTCTAGATTTGTGCACTTACTATATGCACTATACGCTATACCTCAGTTTTAAAAAAATCCTGGATGATGAAGGATTAAACTCTAGAAAAATTTATCTATTTGGATCCTCGTATGTCCCAGTGTTGGCATATAAATGATCATTTTGCTTCTCATACATAATAATTGTAAAGTACCAGGCCCGATGAGAATAGCTACATAATTAAATCATAAATTGACAAATTCCATGTCCTCGATGAGAATTGAGATTCAGAGAAGCAAAAGCATAAGATCCATAACAACAGAGAAGTTTGTCTGTGATTGTGGCCTGCCTTCTGAATCATTGTATCCCCTGTATATAGACCAGTGTCTGGAATACTCAATAATATTTCTGAAATGAAAAATCCTTTGTGCAATGTTGCATAACAAATATATGAAAGTTGCTGTTTGAACCTTGAGTCTGACTCTAAAGGCTAAATTCTTAACTATTCCTTGAATACCCTCTCACATGCAACACTTGTGTACGTAAGCCAACTTTTGAAATTCCAAATAGAGGTACACCATACCTACAAAAAAGTGTGTGAAACATATCTGTAAATTTAAAGAATAATTATATAATTAGTACTTACGTGCCCACCATAGATGAGAAATACAACCTCATCAGTACCTCAGGAGCCCAGCATATCCATCCACAGATCTCTAGCGGTGGCTATACTTGAAATAGCGTTTATCAATCCTTTGCCTTTCTACATTGTTTTAACACACATTGGTATCCTTAAGCCATATAGTGCTTTGTGTTTCCTGCTTTTGAACTATACAGAGAAGATGACTTTTTCACTGCTCTCACAACATTGATCTTTCACCTCAACAAGTCATCCAGTTCATTACTTTCTCTAAGTTCTTCTAATCTATTGGCTTACTTGTACCGTATCTTAAATATTTTTTTATAAATTATCTTCCAAATATCATAATCTCTTTCACCTTTCCTTTTTCATCAACCTATATGGTACTTGTGAATGTTTAACAAGTACCATGTGTGCTAATTTATAGCCTGTGCTGATTTTCTTGGTCCAGATTTTTCTGCTGTGGTTTATTTCAAGCAGTCACTAGGGTGCCACAGAACGTGGAGTTCAGAAGAGGCGCATACAATTGGTTCTTGGAAGTCAGTTCTTTACATCCCTGATCCTACTATTCAAAATATCAACCCCGGATAAGCCCAACTAAATATTTTGTCCCTATGCCACACTGTATCAGAGTAACCAAACAAAACCAGAAATCAGAGGGCAAAAGAAGCTGTGATGTATGTAGTCTGTGCAGGTCACCACTTTCATGGCAGAGAATGGGTTGTATTAGTTTCCTATGGCTGGTGTAACGAATTACCACAAACTTGGTGGCTTAAGCAGCAGAAATTTATTCTTTTACAGTTCCATAGAAATGAGTCTTAGAAGGCTAAAATCAAGGATCTATGTTCTCTCTAGAGGCCCAAAGGGAGAACACATTTGCTTGCTGGGTCAGAGTCCACAACTGTGTTTTTGCATTCCTTGGCTCATGGCCCCTCCCTCTGTCTTCAGTGCCACGAATGTATGTCTCCCTCTGCTTATTTTGCATGGCTTTCTGCTCTTCCGTGCCTCCCTCTGCTTCTCTCTTATAAGAACAGTGACATTGTATTTGGGGCCTATTGGAATAATCTCCCCCAATCACACCTTCAAAGACCCTTTTTCCATGTAAGGTAGCATTCATAGCTTCCAGAGATTAGGACCTGGATATCTTTGAGGACATTCTGTGAGCTTCAATTCTTTGAGAATAGAGGAGGGTACAAGGTGGATCTGTGTCCCGTCCTGCGGGACACGGTTATTCATGGGGGCGAGGGGGACGGAGCCTGAAAAAGAATGGGTGATAAAGAGAGAACGAGACTAAGCAGATTCCTTGTCAAGGTCTGTTTAATGGCGGTGAAAGGCTGGTTTTTAAAGCTTACAGGTGAACAGAGGGCGGAGGGAGTGGGGGGGAGGAGTAAAGAGGAAATGTGTCCTTCCCTGATTGGTGGATTTCAGGTTCAGGCCGTCAGCTGGTTGCGGGGCGCGGGAACTGCCGCCATCTTGAGTTAAACAAAGGAAGCCCTACCATGTGGTCAGTCGCCGAGTAAGAAGTTGCCGTGATTACGTAGGATATACGCAAGTGGGGCGGGGCACGTAATTTTTGAACATTTTGTACGTGCGCTTTGGGGGGAGGGGATAGCTTGGCGGGAGCCGAGGATCTTTTTTTGGCCTCCCACAGATCTGAAAGAGGAAATTGGAAGACATCTGGCAAAATCCACCCCTCTGCCCAGCTCATGTCTCTGATGTAGGTAATACTTAAAATCCCATATTATTGTAGAGAGATTTCAATTGGGTCATATTCCCTCCAGAAACTGAACCTATTAGCTAGCACCAATGTTCTTCTTATGTGGCAGTGTTGAAGGTGGGGAAAAGGGGGAGGAAAAGCAATCAATTAACATAGAGCATAGCTTCTATAGTCCCTGTCTCTATAGCTGGTCCTGAGGTCTGTGTTGAGAATCAAAGATACCAAGGAATCTAGGGTTCTTGATGCTTCTAAGGTCCACTTGGGGAATCCAGTTAGCATGATACCATTAACGTAATGAAGCCAAATGATGTTCTGTGGGCTGTCAATATGCCTGAAACCTCCCCCCCCTCCACAGATGTTGTACCAGGAACGGCATGGGGGACTGTTCAAAGAGGCTTGCTACCTCCCTGCATCTCACTGGGCAGAGGGCAGGAATCTTCCCTAGTTTTATCTCTCAAAACTAAAGGAGGGCCTGTCAGACTCAGCTAAAGATGTGAGGGGAGAGTATGGGTAAAGAAGCTCAGAAAATCTTTTATCTCAGCTATAGGGGATAGGATAAATTGGTTCTGCAAGTATGCAATGAATTTTTCTGTCTTACTCCCTGAAAACTTCAGCTTAACAGACATAATTTGCTGCCATTGTCTATGTTGTTTCAAAGTGACCCCTTGTCCCAAGGCACAGTATATGATTCACATTTGACTAGGTTGGCTGGGATAAGGGAAAATCCCTCAGGGTACATGGGAGGTAATTCACTATTGTAGGGCATGGTGGGAGAGTGGGAAACAGTTAGTGAACTCCCTGAAATCTTACCCACACCATCTCTCTCATTTGCACATCATTCTTCCTCTGTGGCTCTCTTTTATCACCATCCTCAGCCAAACTTGGTGAAATTTCTTCCTTTCCTCACCTGCCATTCACTCTTCAACCTGCTCTGTTCCGTCTTCCACAGCACCTCTCTCCTCAATAGCTCTAAGGGCCTTTCTGCCTTCTGTCAGACACGTTTCAGTCCTTACCTTATTCTTTCAGCAATAATCTTTCACAGCTCACCTGTGTTGACATGTTTCCATTTGCCACCCACTCCAGATCCAGATCTGTCCTTCATCCTTGCCACCCTTTTGTATGCCCCAGGTTGTATCGCCTGGCCCCCATGCCTTCTGAGTAACAGGTTTGGACAATGAAAATCCATAAAGGACATCAGAAAAAGAGAATAACAAAAAGCCAGGGTACTTATTCTCCTTGGCTTTTTCCCCCAGCCAGGCTGTAGTTTGGCAATGATGGAGTAGACCACTCTGACAGTTACAGCTCTCCTGGGTCTCTACCCTTTCTGCCTGGGGTGGAAAGACTAACCTATTTATGGCCTGAGGTACTTTAGTATCAGTTGTTAGTTTTCATTAACATTGTTCACCCCTTTACAAATAATCCCTTCATTAAACTCCTCGATGACCTTTTTTTTTTTTTCCCCAGGATAACAAAGAGAGATTTTATTTTGGGAAGAACAAAGAGAAAGTTTATAGCACTTCCAAAGGAAGTTGGAAGTGGGTCCCTCTCCTCTAGGAGGAGAGGTGAGAATTACCCTTAGTACTCTCTTTTTAATGTGCCAATACATATTGATTTCTTGCCGTTTAAAACAGACTTTTCACCTGACCTTGACACCTCACTCATCTCCTTCATCCAACCTTTCTGTCCATTCCTTCTCTGTCTCCGTGGCAGGTTTCTCCCATTTCAACAAACCATAAATTTTAGAATTCTATAAACCCATAGCCCTTTTTTCTATATTCCCTTCCCAGGTACTTTCTTCAATATTCACAACTCCCAACTATCTGTAAGCTGATGACCCATAACATGTAGCTCCAGCAAAACCTGTCTTTGAGATCTAGACTCATATTCACCCTCCTTTTCCCTGTAGTTTCATTCAGTGAATCAATGAACATTTTTGAGAGCCTATTATGTTTTCTAGGCCATGTTCTAGATGTGTTCTTAAAATTTTAAAAGGGCCTCAAATTCCATTTCTCCAAACCGAACCCATGATTTATCATCCCCTCCTCCAACATTTTTTCTTCCAGTATCCTTGCCTCAGTGAGTGGTACCAACACCATCCATTCAACTCCACAACCAGGAACCAAGGAGGCACCTTTGATGGCCCCTGTTTTCCCATTCTCCACATCTAAGCCATCATTGAGTCCTGCTAAATTATTTCCTAAATATCTCTTCAATGGAACCAATTTCTTCTATCTCTACAATCACTACTATACCCTGAGCTGCCATCATTTCCTACCTGTACAGCACTAATTGCAATAGTCTTTCTGGCTCCCCAGAAAGACTCACTATTCCAATAGTGAACTTGTTGGGGCTGTATCCATTCCCAGCTTAAAGTCTTCCAGTGTCTTCAGTTTGCTCTTTATGAAGCCATCCAAGGCTGGCCTCCTGCCCACCTCGCCTCCCTCTTCCCAGGCCACACCCTCTCCAGTACTCTGTTCTCTAGCCCTTCTCGTCTTCCTTCATTTCCTAGGATTGACATGTTTTCCATACTATGGAATCTTCACCCTTCCTATTCCCTTATTTTCAAACATTCTACCCACCTACCTCATTTCATTCAGTAGTAAACTCTTTCTTACCTTATAGCCCTCAGCTAAGATGTCACGTCCTCAAAGATGCCTTCCCTGGCCCCTCTTTCAAACTACATCATCCTGTTATTGACTGAAATAATAATAAGTATGAGGTCAGGCAATTATGTTTGCAAACTCATCCTAGAAAAAAAATGCTGATTATCACTATGGTCACCTTTGAAGTACTCCCCTTGGGAAGCTAAGCACCAATACCAGTGTCTGGTCAGTCCATCCTTCAAAACAATTTTGAAACTCTTTTTCTGGAATGGCTGTCAGATCTGTCATTGCATGAGGTCTGACAATTAAGTTAGACACTTCATCCTAGAAAAAGTGCTATGTATCTTATTGCTTAGTATCATTATGTCACCAGATGGCCAATGGTAGTACTTTGGTGAATGTGGTAGTACTTGGCAATGAGGTGTGTAGCATATTTTCTAGAATGAGTTAGTGAAGTTAATTGTCTGAACTTGTATATATTTGTCTCTGCCCCTTGTTCTCTAGGAGAACCTTTTATTATACTAATATTTGGTCTGTGACCCCAATTCCTGACACAGAGCCCCCTAAGACTTTGTAATTTCCTGAGTGATAGGAGTGTCTGACGCAGAGTTCCTAAATCCCTTGGACTTTTTGGGTTATAGAAGCATCTTTTGTTCTAATGAGATGTCTCTTGGTGGGCTTCTGGATGGGGGATATGAAAGATCAGAAAGACCAACACGTGATTGGAACTTTCAGCCCTACCCTGCAGTCTCCTGAGAGGGGAGGGGGGCTGGAAATAGAGTTAGTAACTGTAGATATCTATATGACGAAGCTACCATAAAATACCAAAAGTATGGAGTTCAGAACATCCAGGTTAATGAATGAGAGCACATCCATGTGGCCAGGAAGGAAGTGTACCCCAGCTAGAAGATTCTGCACTCAGAAATCCTCTGAATCATGCCCTGTGTACCCCTTTATCTGGCTGTTTGTTCATACTCTTTGTAAAATCTCTATACTAAACTGGTATTCCCAAGTATTTCCTTGAATTCTGTTAGCCACTCTAGCAAAGGATTGAATCTGAGGAGAGAGTAGTGGGAACCTTTACAGCCAGTTAGTCAGAAGCCAAAGTCACAACCTGGGACTTGTGGCTAGTCTGAAGTCAGAAGTCAGGTGGGACTGAACCTCAACCTGTGGGGTCTGTGCTAAATCCATGCTTATGTGAAATTTCAATTCAACCATAGGTCACTCAGGTAGAGTCTGAGAATTACTTGATGTGAAAAAAACCCAGACATCTGATATCAGAAGTGAGGTATTGAGAGTGGTGTGAGTATAAGAGGAAAAATTGTTTCTTTCTCCTATTTTCATGAACTTTCAAGGTTCCAGGTACCTCTTCTTCATAGCACTTATCACAGTTATCATTCTGCATTTATTTGCAAGCTCTTTTGAATAACAGACTGTAACGTTAACATCACATTTACCAGTTCCTGGCACATAGTGGGTACCCAATAAATATTTGCAAAATTAAAGGGTAAGAAAGAATTTCTTTGAGATTGAGGGTTACATCACTGTCATTTCCCTCTTCACACAGTTTCACAAAGGCTTTGGAGAAAGTTAGGTAGCGCAATAAGTGTTGGTGTCACAAGATAATAACTTTGAACTGTGAGATGATTCTGAGTGATGTTTGTTCACATTGTTAATTCAACAGCCAGGCCCAAAACCTCATAAGGAAAAAAAACTTTGCCAAATTGTTACTTAATCCCCCAAAGATAGACTGTATTGACAAGATAGTACTGTATTTTGCTGTACCATACACACGTTTTGCCCAAATTTTTGAGGGAAAAATAAGGATGCACATTATACATGGATAGTACTAATTCCATATCTGTCTAAACATTTTTAATCCTTTTACTTATGCTCATGCATTAAAAATATAACTTTAGAAAGCAATAATGACATCTGTATGTAAAATTATATCCTCGTATATGGTAATCAGTTTTGTTGAACTTAGACAAACTTCCAGTGAAAGCATTTTTGGCCAATGAAGGGCAATGTGTTTCTCTTTGTACACTTTAGGTGGGAGTTAGTAACCTAGCTGATAGTTTTTACAGAAATTATTGGAAAATCCCTTGGAAAATGTTGAAGTGGTTTTTGTACAGCACACGCTTTAAGCTAACGGTTATTAAATATGGTAAGGAGCACAGCAAAAAAGCTGCCAAGAGACACTTTGGATCATATTTATTTTACATAAGATCTCTTGTACAATAATATGTTAAAAAATAAAGGTTAAATTCCTTCATAATACAACCCCCGCCAAGTTCCTAAATATCAATAAATATAAATTTGAATTAAATACTAAAATAAAAAAATTTTTTCCCTAAAAGTTTGGACTGAAAATATGGACACGAGTCATACACAGAAGTCTATTATACATAGCAAAATGCGGTATGGTATTTAATGATTTAATCACCTTCCTTAACTGTGAAACCATTAGAATAATAAAATATCATTTTTTATCATGAAAGTTTAAATTAAAATTCAATTAGAGCAAGATTTGAAGAAATATAAATATCAAATTATGAACAGGTACTATTTTTACTAACCCTTGACTACTATCAATCCGTTTGCCATGATTTATTTCTCTTTGAGGACTTTTCAAGTTAATTCCCTAAATGCTTAACATCATGGGTGTTTGTCCATGGTATGCTAAGAATTACAGAACTCTGATTTAGAGAAGGGTGGCTGGGTGGTGGGAGGGTGACTGGAAAGATCACCTATGTGGTCTGTCTAACAAGGGTACAAGTGAACTTGTCTAGAACTAGAGTATAAATGTTTTGACACAATAACTAAGTAATAACATGAAGTCTATGTTAACCAGTTTGATGAAAATATTTCAAATTGTATATGAAAACACTACACTGTACCCCATGTTTGCAAAAAAAAAAAAAAAAAAAGAATTAGAGAACTCTGGCCAGCCCTGCATTAGAAACCTTGGAGGGCAACTCCACCTCTAGTTTCACTTTCTTCTAACTTAATTAGAAAAGATCAAATTTGTCCTCTCGGAATCCCAATTATTACTGACAGTGTTTATTGGGCACTTGCTATGTACTGGACACTTTTCTGGCACTTTGTACAAATTTTTCTTTTTTAATTCATTTAATAATTTTTTCCTTTCTAGATAGGGAAATTGAGTATGGGGACCTTATAGCTGTAACTGGCTCCTAAACCTTATAACTAGTACTTACTGGGGTCAAAAGTCAGCCCGAGAAACCCCTAGTCTGGGGCTCTTGCTTTTAACTACTAACTTGGATTTCTTGCAGACTTTGTGGCAGGAGCTGCAGAGAAATTCCTGTTAGTGCATCTGTCTGCATGCTTGCTAGCATGAAACCCTGTAGTTCTTCTTTTCTAGTTGGAAGATAGAGTTTTCCACTTTCTTTTGCTTTAACTATAAGTGTTTTGAAACATTCCGATTTGATAAAATCCAGTCAGTTAAGAGATGGATAAAAACAAAGAATGAAAATAGAGAAGTTGTAAAAAACAACCTGATGTTGGGAATGAAATTCATTACATCCAAAGTAAGACTCAACAAATGCAAATTGTATGGTTATATACGCTGACCAATAAAAACAAGTAAGGATAGATTTTTTTTTTTGAGACAGAGCCTCAAGCTATCCCCCTGGGTAGAATGCCATGGCATCACACCTCACAGCAACCTCCAACTCCTGGGCTCAAGCAAGTCTCCTGCCTCAGCCTCCCAAGTAGCTGGGACCACAGCCACCTGACACAACGCCCGGCTATTTTTTGGTTGCAGTCATCATCGTTCTTTGGTGGGCCTGGGCTGGATTCGAACCCGCCACCTTAGGTGTATGTGGCTGAGGCCTTAGCCACTTGAGCCACAGGGGTGGAGCCAAGGATAGATTTTTAAAAGGTGAAGGAGATGATAGGAAGAAAAATAAGGAAGGTACTTTCCTCAATGCTTAGATTAATGAATCAAACAATGCTGCCTAAAATTCAAACAGCCTCTAAAAGTTTTTCTTAATCTTTGTTTTCAATTTTAGTGTTATATTTAGAGCCTCTCTAATACCAAAAATGTATTATGTTTTCCTAAAGTTCAGATATTTATTCATTTTATTTTGATTTCTCTTTATTTTTTCAATTCAATTAAACTTCAGTGTAAAATTTTTTCTTAAAATTAGTATATAGCATTGTTTTATTTTTATAAAAACATTTTTCATGCTCATTCTTTCTCACTCATAAAGAAATGTCTGAAATGAAGTTTATCTATATAAACAATGGTTATTTCAGGATGGTGAAGTTTGGGACCGTTTTTCCTATATAACTACAATTTCATTGCCACAGCTAACAAAATTGACAGTAATGTCTTTTGTTTTTATTAAATCATAACAGTGTACATTAATACTATCAATGGGGTACAGTGTATTGTTTCTGTATACAATTTGAAATACTTTCATCCAACTGGTTAATATGGCCTTCATGTCTTTTGTGTTAAGACATTTATATTCTACATTTAGAGAGATTCACATGTACCCTTAGAGAATGAACCATAGACGTGATCCCACCAATCACCCTCCCTCCACCCACCCTCTCCACTTCCCTCCCCTCCCATATGAAACTAATTTATAGCTTTCATAGGAAAGCTATAACCCAATTTTAGCCCAGGAACATGGGGAGAGGGGAGAGGGAGGAGACAATAATGTCTTAACATCAAGCCATATCCAATTAGTGTGAAAAATTCCCCCAAACTGTTCTCCAATTTGTTATTCAAAATAAGATTCAATCAAGGGCCACACCTTGGGTTTCATTGTCATGTCCCTTAAGTTTTATTGGTTCATTTAATGTAGAACAACCTTTTTCCCTTCTGTTTTCCTTAACAACAGGTTGTTAAAGAGACCAACCCCATGTCTTTTCGAGTATACCACCTGATAGAATCTTGGTCGTTCGTGACATTATTTTCCTTGTTCCTCTAATCTCTGTATTTCTTATAAACTGAAAGTTAAAACTAAAGGCTTCATGAGTTATAATCTACATAGTTTTGGTAAGAATATATCAAAAGTAAAGTAAGCAGTGATACTTTATACAGCCTCATTGTGAAAGTCTCACACTGTCTAGGTCTGTGGTTCTCAACCTTCCTAATGCCGTGACCCTTTAATATAGTTCCTCATGTTGTGGTGACCCCCAATCATAAAATTATTTTCGTTGCTACTTCATAACTGTAATTTTGCTACTGTTATGAATTGTAATGCAAATATCTGATATGCAGGATGTATTTTCATTGTTACAAAGGGGTCATGACCCATAGGTTGAGAACCCCTGGTCTAGGTGTTCCATTAAGTGCTAAAACAGAGCTCTGAGTTACAGTGGCAATAGCCAGATCGCCTTTGTAAAGTTATGCTTTCCCCCTTGTGACAGGGAAGTAATCTATGGGGTGATGTTTGGGCACCAGACAATCCTCCCCTTACAGTTTTAGCATCTATAGATGATTCATGCCTGAATCATTTCTCTTATTAGGGGTTGCATAGTAATGATTTTCTAATTCTGTCAATCCATACGTTATAGCTGGAGTATGACTGTAATGAAGAATCACCACCTGGGGCTAGTTTCTTATATTTCTTATAAACTGAAAGCTAAAACTAAAGGCAGGATAATGCCTAATTCTTTCCCATTAACTATTGATTTCAAAAGTAAGAAGCTGGTATAATAGCCTCTTTTGACGGCATGAATGATATTCTTTCTTTCTTTCGAGTATCATTACAGATTCATGGATTTTTATATATTCAATTTATAGTTATCATTGATTTGATGCTTAAATTGTCCCAACTTTGACCAATAGAAAACCCTTCAAGCTGATGCTTACATCTTTTTAATATAACTCCGTGTTTCTTGGAAAGCTTCATTGGTTTCTGAGTCTCTTGAGTTGTTTTTAAAGAGACCAAATCTCCCATTCACTCCCACAGGAAACATTTACTCAAACATGTGTATCAGATTCATATATTTACACACTAAGCCCAAAGCTATGGACTGTGAAAGAACTGAAAGAAAGATATTTTCCATTTTTAGCTGGTAAGAAGCTCATATTCTTATAGCAGAAATGACCAGCACCCAGTACAGTTAGGGGAAAGTAGAGAAAGCATTGTTCTGGGTTGATTGTCACATAATCGAGGAAGATGGGGGAGACATCTCTGACTCTGAGGGCTGGCCCAGGATGGGGATGGGTGGGCAATTGTCTGCTTTTCTAAGACCTAGACCATTATCCCTTGTTTACCTGGGTCCTACAGTGCTCATCTCAATCTGAGATGAACAGCCCTCGCAGGTGATGGGGTTCGTCTGAGAACCTGGCTTTGGAGGCAGCACAAGGTTTCCAGGAAGGGGCTCTGGGGTGGGAGGGTAGGTGGGTATATTGGTATGCCACTTACCTTGAAATCTCACAGCCTGGCAGAGGGAATGTTTCCAGTGGGCTGCTCATGTAATGACTTGTACATGTACATCTCACTCTCTCCCCACTATATGGTCAGCTCCAAGCAGGCAGCAGCCTACCTTAATCATCATCTTTTGCCTAGAGCCTGCTGCCATGCCATGTAAATCAATTATTATTTGATGCAAGTAAAAATTTTTAAAATATTGAGTTTAGAATTTGAAGCAGCCAAGAGGAGAAACAGCTTATTTCAGGCATAGGACTACAAACGTGACATTGCAGTAGGCCAGGGTTAGATAGTAGAGAAAACACAACATAAAATAATTGGATAATACCTATAACAAACTTAGCTTTGTGCCCAGCAGGTAGTAAAGGGACTGGGTAAACATAGCTGAAGATTGCATAGGATCTGATCATCGCTCTCTCTATTTGCCATGTTTTTGCTCGTGTAATTTTGGACAAATTATTTCACCTCCCTGAGACTCAGTTTCCTCATCTGTGAAATGGGGACACATTATGACGCCAACCTCACAGGGGTGCTGTGCAGATGAAATGAGATCATGCATGTAAAGTGCCTAATCCAGAGCCTAGCAAAAAGTCACTGCTCCACATTCATCAGCTGCTAATATTTTTACTGGCTGGAGGTGATGTTGGATGTTAACTGCCAGTTGCTGCAGAGAATTTCAGAAAGGCAGGACTGGGGAAGAGCCTTTGAGGTTGGAGCAGATGTCATGAGTATAGTCTGAGAAGAGCAGCTTCATTACAGTGGTAGGAAACAAAGACAAATATTTGGTCATGAGCTTGAAAGGAAAATGGATATGGGGCAGTTAGGGCTTTCATCTGATAAGTTTGTCTAAAAATAAAAAAAGAAAGGTTTAGGGTAGTAAATAGAAGAGAGAGCAAAAATATGGGTGTTCCAGCTCAGTGCCCATAGCTCAGGGGCTAGGGTGCCAGCCACATACACTGGGGCTGGTGGGTTAAAACCTGGCCCAGGCCTGTCGGCAACAATGACAACTACAACAACAATAGCAGTAAAAAAAATAGCTGGGCGTTGTGGCAGGTGCCTGTAGTCCCAGCTACTTGGGAGTCTGAGGCAAGAGAATCACTTAAGCCCAAGAGTTTGAGGTTGCTGTGAGCATCACTGAGGGTGACAAAGTGAGACACTGTCTTAAAAAAAAAAACAAACAAGAAAAAAATGGGTGTTCTGTGTTGTTTTAAATAGAGGGGTGACCTTTATCTATTTGAAGAAAGAAACAATATATAATGGAGAGAAAAAATAAAAATGATGGAAAGACAGGCAACCAGTGTGGGTTCAACTGGTATCTGACACAGACTGATTCCCCCTTCCTACCATTTGTCTCTGGGCTAACGGGGGTGGGAGGAGATAGAGAGAATAGATTTTGCTACTCATATGCCTACATGGTTCTTCCATTAAAAGCCTACAAAGCAATCCATAAAGCCTTGAGTCTTGTTTATGCTCTTAGTAGCTATGTGAACTTACTCTGTTTCTTAGACTCTCTGAAATCATTTCCTCCTCTGGACAGTGAAGATACTGCCAACTTTGCAGGGGTGCCTTAAAAATTAGAGATGATACAAATAAAATGCAAGTGACTTTGTAGGTTGTCCATAAATGGTAATTACTACCTTGTTAGTAGATCATATTAACACTCTAGCCCCAAATCTCAAAATTAATGTACTTGTCATCAAATATGTACTGGAAAAATTGTTTAAAGGGGTCTCGTAAGGGATAACTTCTTTGTAAATTATTTCATAGTGGAAAATTGAAGAAGGCAGTCTTTAGATCAGGTTAGCAACATTGCCAAGTAACTTTAGTATTCAGTTGTCCTGCCAAAATACAGGTATGTTAAAATACATGGTGATTTCCCAATGTAAGTAAGAATGGGTGGGAAGGGAGCCAGAATTCTTTTCTTCCCCTGGTTTATAAAGTAATTCTTAATAATAATAATGATAATAATAATGGAATGTTATCAGGCCAGGGGTTCTACTTAACTGAAGTTTCTGATTCATTGAAGATGGATCAGATAATCCTTGTGATTTCCACATTTGTCAAATATCATTCTGTAACACACACATGCACTGTCTGTCTAGTGTTGTCAGTGGGACACAATTTGATCTTTCTTTGATAATTCAGGATCCTACAGTGCCACAGGGTGATCATTACAAATATTAACAAGAAGTATGGTTCTATAGGGGAGAATTAATAAGATTGAAGGCATTGGACAGATTTAGTGTCAACCCCAGGCTATAACCTCTTTATAGAGACAAATTTTCACACATTTCTTCTGGAAGCAATTCTGGCTTGCAACTGCAGTTTGTTGGGTTCTGGTTAATCTGATTTAACCAGGGAGTAGAGAGGGCTCCCTAAGTGGTGTTTATTTCTCTGAGGCTCCCTGATGGTTCCCTAGAAGTCCATTCTGTTTTCTGCCAGGCTCTGGGTTCTGAAGCATCCCCAGTTTATGTTATTAGCTACTTTCTTCCCTAACTTGTCACCTTGTTCTGTCCTGCTCCATGATTGAATACACATTATTGCAATGAAGCAAAATTAAAATATAAGCACAGCATTTCAGTTTCGACACCTAATTATATGGCAATTAGATATTTTGACATTTGGGATGTTTTGACATTTTTACAAGCTTGTACTGAGAAGAGCTAATTTGCATTTCAAAATAGAATTTTACTAGTGGAGAATCCACACCAAGAAGACAGAATCAAAGATCATTTTCTGGTAGTGACAGCACCACAAGGATGCATGTCTTTGTTGAGCAAACAGCTTTCTTAAGAACAACTTAGATGAATGTAGTTTTCTTCCTCCCATGGTACACTAACTAACAGGCTTCTGGTCTTTAGCTGAACCATACAGGAAGATTCATCAAAGAAAAAGTTATAAGCTGTTTGTAAGAAAATAGTTTTATCACAAGAAAAGTAATGTTTTATTATTAACATATTTGCTGAACTACATCATTTCTGGGCTGATTCAAGTAATTCCAAAAATACTTTTGGATTTGGCATTATTGAAGCCCTGCATTTTCTATTCCAAACTCATCTTTCAACTAGAAATGTATATTCTCACAAAATCCAAAAGAATATTAGTGATTGTTTCTGCACTGGAAATATTTCTTATATTTAAAAAATTAAATTACAGAACCCATTACGTCTGGTGACCACATCAGGTCCAGTAGAGTCCTTTTTTGCAAGAGTAAACCAACTTACAAAGCATGCCACCTCCATACATGGTACAGTCTTTTCATATTGTTGTCCTATTGGCAAAAATTTTATTAGATCTGATATATTAACATAGCTCATTAGGCTCAGCACTGATATCACAGTGGTTATGGCGCCAGCCACATACACGGAGAGTGGCCAGTTTGAACCTGGCCTGGAACAGCTAAACAACTGCAACAACAACAAAAAATAGCCAGGCGTGGTGGTGGGCACTAGTAGTCTCAGCTACTTGGGAGGCTGAGGTAAGAGAATCACTTAAGCCCAAGAGTTTGAGGTTGCTGTGAGCTATGATGCCACAGCACTCTACCGAGGGTGACACAGCCAGACTCTGTCTCAAAACAAACAAAGAAACAAACATAGCTCATAAATTTTGTTTTACAACAATGCTCGGCCAGTAAGTTCCGAATGTTTATTCAAAATCTCAGATACATGACCACCAGGCACCACAAATAGTCTAACCAAAGCCCTCTTAACATCTTCAATCACTAGGGAATCCCATGAGCCTAGAAATGAAAGAGCAGAGTGAAAAATACTCATTTGTGCCTGTAGTTGGGAAAATGCAACTTCACTTCAGGAAGAACCCGCAGCATTCCATGTGCCCACAAGATGGCACTATTGGACAGGGGGCTGCAGAGCCTGAACTAAATATTGGTGAAAAGCTCAAAGGTCACCAAGCCCCAGAGTGAAGAGGGTTGGTTGCCTAAGGAGTGTAGAACTAGCTTGGGAAATGGAAATCTGGGTCAACTTCTATCAAGGATTGTGTTTGTAGAAATACTATAATTTTATACATCCTGTTGCTAGTCCATTCTTGAGAAAGAACCAAGTGATACTTATGGGCCCTTTTGATTTTTAGTCACATTTTCCTATGGTTTATCTTATCCAGGGATTTTTCTTAGGATAGAAGTTGCAGGATAAGCCCACACATAACCCAATACATCCTTTCTGATGCAAAAAATTTAATCAATTGACAGGTCCAGTGACTCATATCTGGAATCCCAGTGCTTAGGGAGGCTGAGATGGGAGGATCACTTGAGGCCACAAGTTTGAAACTAGCATGGGCAACATAGAGACACAATCTCTACAAAAATTAAAAAAAAATTAGCCAGGCATGGTGAACACACCCGAAGTCCTGGTTACTCAGGAGGCTGAGGCAGGAGGATTACTTGAACCCAGGAGTTCCAGGCTGCAGTAAAGTGTTATCACACCACTGCACTCCACGCTGGGTGACAGAATGAGACTCTGTCTCTTAAAAAAAATAAAAATATTTAATCATTGGAAGACAATTTTTGAAGAAATATATAAATTAAAAAAATATTTATCAAGGTGGATTTCTTTGGCTGGGTGTGGTGGCTCCTGCCTGTAATCCAAGGCAGGAGGATCCCTTGAGCTCAGGTTGAAACTAGCTTGAGTAAGTGTAAGACTCCATCTCTATTTAAAAATTTTTGTTTAAAGAAAATTTAGCTGGGAGTTGTGGCAGGTCCCATTGTCCCAGCTACTCAGGAGGCTGAGGCAGGACGATCACTTAAACCCCGGAGTTTGAGGTTGCTCTGTGAGCGAGGCTGATGCCATATCACTCTAGCTTGGGCAACAACGTGAGACTACATCTCAAAAAAAAAAAAAGAATTTCTTTTGCTTTCTTAAGTTTTTAAATGTTTTGGTACATTAGTAGATATACCATCAGTTACTTATACTGTTACCACTTCAGATGACACCACTGGACATGGTGGTAATTTCTTTTTTAATTTCTCGTTCTAAATATATACCTGGTTTATACAATCTGGATGTAGTGTTTTAACCCTCGGAAGGGTATGCATGCAAGTCTGTGAGTGTGTGCTTCTGTGGTACACTGGGAAGTTTATTTTTAAAAGGCCAAGACAGTTCTTAGTGCCTTCAGAGACTCCCTATGGGTCATCCTCAGCCTTCCTACTCCTGGGTATGTACAGAGCATAAGGATTTGTCAAGAGGACAAATTACAGCAACCATAAATCAAACCATAGAGATTCTATTTTCCACAAGAATAGCCCTGCTTTTATCTGAGGAAAGAAGAATTCTAGGTCCTTTGGTGAAGTGGGATAGGTTACAAGGGAAAACCAGCAGCCATCTTGCTTTGACAGGGCTGGATAGTTTTAGTAACTTATAGCGTAGGCCCTCAAGTTCAGGGCCGGAACTGAGGAAATCAAAAGAAAAAATGAGGAAAGTATTTTTAAAAAATATATTACATAAAGTTAGACTAAACAATATTTAAAATAACATTCATTACTGACATTATAAATTGGCATACCCTTTTTAAAAAACAAAATGCAAAAGGACTTTAAAATGTTTCTATACTTTGACCTGGTAAAAGCACTAAATTCTTTCATTTGTAGCATTCATTCAAATAATTTGGTACCAACACCACCACTGCTACCAGAAAACAGCCATATACAAAAATATTCTTTGTAGTGTTATCTATAATTCTCAAAAATTAGAAAAATTAAATGTCAAACATTATGATATAATGGTGATTAGATAGATTAAGATATACCTAGCTACTGAATAAAACATTAAGCAGCATTAAAAGTAAGTATAAGTACCATTTAAAAAATGCTAATCTCATGAGGTGTAGTGAAAAATGATCTTCATGTCCCATGATTTGCAAAGGGACAAGGAGCACAGTCCTTGTGCTCCTGGGTCAGGACTATTCTAGTTGTAGCAATGAACTCCTGTCCAAACACTGCCTGGTGCGCAGTGTGTTCAGGGGGTAACAAGTAGATTCAGAGTATAAGTATGTCTCTAAAGAGAGTCCTGGAATCAGCATCTGTCTGGCAACTTTTGCTTTGTTGCAGAAATGAGCTTGATGTCAAGATATCCATGACAGTGGACTCAGCTTCCAAGTGAATGGCCATTTGATCTCAGTCATGCTAAGAATTCTTCTGCATTCCTGAGTGCAATCTGCAAAATGGAAACAAAGAAATTATAACTGCCCCCAATCTTCCCTTTCCCACCTGTCACTGTGCTGAATTAGTGGAACGTAAAGATGCTATAAACAGCAAAGGAAAATAAACTCTACCCCTTCTACAAAGTAGCATCCATTTTATAGATCACAACTTTGTGGATTATATAAGTTAAAAGCTTCGGTTCCCCACGGCTCCCTTCTCCTATCATTTAACAGACCCTTCCCTCGCTGTATACACAACTGCAAATTAGTTTTCTTATTAGTCAAAATCATACATACAAAGGCAAATTGGTCGAAACATAAATCATATCATATATTCCAAACACAAATATTAATGGTTTATGGCTAGGCTTACAAGTTTTGTGGAAGGCTTTTATTTTGGGGGGGGGTTTGTTTGTTTGTTTGTTTGTTTTTGGTCAGATCTTCCTTGCAAGAGTTCAAAATAATTGATAGCTAATTATATATTGATTTTTGTGCAGATACAGTATAAGCTGATAAAATTCCAGGTTCCTAAGCACATAGCCATTAGAATCAAAGTGACAGTACAGGGAAAGCAGGAGGTCTGGAAGAGGTTGCCCTGACTCAGCAAGCTCCCTCCAATACATCAGGTTCACCTTGAGACTCTAAACGGCTCTTACAACTTTATTTACTAAAGATCCGACTTGTTGCCACTACCGCTTCACTGGGTGAATAGTCAGAATTAGGGAAATTCAAGTCAATTGTGGTTGTCTGAAGATGTCCGTGAGAGAGACTTTAATTATTTCGTGAATTATTTCTTATGTAAGTTAGAATAAGTATTAAAAATTATCTATAAAAGATTAATTCTGTCTTTGTAACTATTTTGGATAAAAAATGAATTGCTGATGAGTTATTAAAATAATTCTAAATGCCATCTGGCTTTTATGTAGAGATTTCCCTCTCTTTCCACTTTCATCATAAGAGATACTTAAATTTTGAATTGTTCTTTAAATGCTGGTCATGTTTAATCCTCGTCAAGTTTTGACGTATGAGTAGAAAAGTGACAGAGGCACAGATTGTGAATTAAGTGCTGTTTCAATTAAAGCTGTCACAGAGGTCCCCTTGGACTTACCTGTGCAGGGTTTGCTCATGGGGGAGTGGAGTGTGGGGGATGGAGATGGAGGATGGGCCAGAGGAAAGATGGATAATGGGCTGAGTTTGAGAAAGTCACTTTCCAAGGACTATTACACCATGCTGCTCCTAAGAGGGCCTCTCCTCGAACAGCAGCCAAATTCCCACTGATGAAGCCAGCATCTAGAAAGGAAGAGAATTAAAAATAAAACCAAAACCAGGCATCACTTTCCTAGATTAACTTTTTTTCCCTTTTATTGCAATGGTTTTATACATGAATGGGCTACATTTGCCTCTGCAGCCAAAATAATTTCCATCTTGTATTGTGCTTATGGTAAATAAATTGGAACTCAAGCCTTCCGAGTTTGAGGAGCTCCTACAGCTCTGCATGCCAGCCAGGACTGAGGGGCTGCATGCATCAGTGGGTAGCCGCTGTGCTCTCGCCTGACCCAGCGCCAAGAATGAAACCGTCTTCCAGAAAGTAATGGAAGATTCCAAACTTTTGGACTTACAAAATTTTGTACTTCTTATTAGGAAATTCAGGACATAAAAGTCACATGTATTTAGAAAAAAGGTTAATTCAGGACAAAAAATACGTGCATTTAAAAAAAATAACTCTGGGTACTGGATGCACAATGTGTCTGTCTGTGCCAGGCAGATGATTGGCAAGAGGTCTGTGTATAACCTTCACTCACAAACACTGAAGAGACTTATTCTGGGCTTCTCTGTCATCTCTCCCATGTTGATTAGTAGGTAGGATGATGTCTTAGTATCTTGTTTAAAGAAACATATGAATGGTGGGCTGTACTCTGCATTCTAACCAAATTTTCTTTTGCTTTGTGGAAACTCAAAGGGAGGGACAGTGAAAGGCATGACTGGTCAACTTCATTGAAAATAGGAGGAAAAACAAGAAAATAGGATAAAAATATGGAGTTCACTAAGAAAAGCATATAAAACCCATGTGTTCAGCACTCAACAGTTTGTTAAAGTTAATAAAGGTAATACTTTTTTGCAAAGTTTTATGAAATCAGAGATTAAACTTAAAATTCTCCATTTTCTTTTTCCTGGTGCCATTCTCTCTCCCCTTCCCTAAACAAAATCACAGTCACAAATCTGATGCTTGCCTGGTCAATGTATCTATACTATACCATACATATAAATGTATCCATAAATAATGAATTTTGTGGGTTTTTTATAAAATTATATAGATGCATGCTCTAATATCACAAATAATTCTACCATACAATAATAGTTCATTCTATAGGCTATACCATAATGTATTCATTTTCCTATTCCTGGACATTGAATTATTTTTGTTTTGTTTTCGTTTGTTTGTTGTTTATGGTACAATTATGCTAAAATGGATATTATTATTCTTGTCTCCTTATGTATCTACACAGGGATGGGTCCCTAATTTGTAGCACATTGTGAAATTAAACTTTGGGGCCAGCCCTCCTGTTCAAAATATAGGGGGAAAGTGCCATTAAAGATATAAAATATAAAGCTTTTTCCTTTCTTCTACGATCTCTTTCTTGACTTGTCATGGTGGTATTATTTTTATTTACCATTCTAGTATTGTTCTAGGAAAAATTAAAAGTATAAATTACCATTTATATACATATATATGTATGTTCAGTATCTTTTAAAAATGCAAATACAACCACATTTAGCTTGTATGTAAAATCACACATCTTGTATTTTGCAGCCCCTAGCATATGTCTTTCATACTTACCAGAACAGTGGAAACACTGCACAAAACTAACAATTGTTTTTATTTTTATTTTTTTTTTGAGACAGAGTCTTATTGTTGCCCTTGGTAGAGTGCTGTGGCATCACAGCTCACAGCAGCCTCCAACTCTTGGGCTTAAGCTATTCTCTTGCCTCAGCCTTCCAAGTAGCTGGGACTATAGGCACCTGCCACAATGCCCGGTTATTTTCTTTTTTGTTGCAGTTGTCATTGTTGTTTAGCTGGCCCAGGCCAGATTCAAATCTGCCAACTTCAGTGTATGTGGCTGGGGCCATAACCACTGTGCTATGGGTGTCGAGCCTCATAATTGTTTTTAATTCATTTCTCGACTCATGCACAGTCCAGCAACATTCTATACCATCGATTTACTGTTGAGTAAGGAAGGGCTAAAAGAGAAAGAAATTATGGGTTTCCTAATCTTTCCCTTTCCTTTGCTGCCATCGTGTCCAGCATAAGTGGTTGACTAATACAGGAAGTAACATGAGTAATTCAGGGTACAACTGGGTTCCAAGGTCATTCATGTTTCTTAGTTTTCCAGTTTCTCTGCATTTGAAGCAAGTTCCAGTTTAAAGGGAAAGTGTGGCCTCTTGGAGAGGTCAGCTCCCCACGTACTCAGTTGGAGACACACCTTGCTCACCTTGTTCTTGCTCTGAGTCCCACTGAACTCTCCTGTGATGGGGGTTCACTGGAATTTTGTGTTCATGGGGCATCTTGAACATTAAGTGCAATGGGACAGCCTTACTGTACCTATCTCCTCTGCTCGACATGCTCCACTGTCTCATAGAACATCACCTAAAAGCACAAGTACAAAAGTAAAATTACTAAGAATTTCAAGTGGCAAAAACAGAACATTAAACTTAACACAGGCCCCTTCTTATGGCAGAGCCCTACGAGACTGGATGTGCTCACAAAGCTGGCCTGCATCTACATGAGAGTTTCTGTGGCATACATGGTCAAGAAGTGGGTTCCTGAGTGATTATGTACATATGTCAATTTAACCTGATATTACCAAAAATGGTTTCCATCATGGCTGTACAAATTTACACTGAAACCAGTAATAGGTTAATGTTTCTACTGGCGCATAGTCTCACTCATACTTAATAAAGATATATTACTTACGTTTTGCCATTTGTGTTATTTGTTATTTCCCTTTGGGGTTTAACAACTATCTTTATTTGTCTATTCTGGGGGTGTGGATTTCTTCTCTGTGAACTACTTGTTGTACAATCTTTGTCCATTTATCTACTAGGTTGTCTATCTTTACGTATTGATTCGTAGGAACTTTTGGTTTGTTTCTTAATACATTCTCAATACTATTCTTGACTGTTGTAAATCTTGCCAATATATTCTCTCAGGGTACTTCTCATCTTTTAACTTTGTAAGCTGGGCTTTTTGTTCTATCAAACCTTAAATTTTGTACTAGCCAAGTTTATTAATTTTTCCCATTATTATTTCTGGGATTTTTAAAGTTTCTTTCTTGATCTAAGATAACAAAGGTATTCTCCTATATTTTTTAGGGGAGTAAAAAATATATTAAACTATTAAAAAATTGTTTTCTTTTAAGTTTTTAATACTTGAGCCATCTGGAGTTTATTTTTATGTATGGAGTAGAATAAGCATTTAACTTTATATTTAATACCAAAATTCAGTTGGCCCAATATCATTTATTAAATATTTTTCAACTCTCCCACTGATTTTAACTGAGCTGTTTCTCAGATTCTTATATCATTCTACTAATCTATTTATATTTCTCACTTTTTTAGCAGAGCTTTAGTGACTTTTGTCTTGATATCTGGTTGAGTGACAACCTAGTACTTTTAAGTAACACTGTTTTTATTCTTAAAAAGCATAGAAACAAGAAAACAGAATCAAACAAGTGTTCTTACTTTTCAGGATGCATTAAGAATTTCTTCAACCAACACAGCGTGAAAACATAATGACTTTGAAATCAGGCAGACTTGAGTTCTCATACCAGGCTTGTCATTTTCTGGCTGTTTGAACTTGGGGCATGTTTCTTAACCTCTGAGGCTAGACTCTCTAATCTGTAAAATGGGGATAATAAGATCTACGACCCGAAGCTATTGAGAGGATTAAGTGAGTTAAGTGCCTGGCACAACCTAAACACTCAGGAAATATTACTTTTCTTTCCCTTTTCTGTCCTTGAAAAGAGCTGTGTGTTTCTTGGTTATTCTAGTCACTTGTGGACTCAACAAAACACAATTGGAGGTTGCTTACAGGCAAAACAAAATCCATCCTAGGCTGAAGATCTGATTTAGTCACTTTTTTGAAGCTCAAATAATTTCTGGGCTTTTGGAAAAGCAGAAGCTGCAAGGGTGTCCGTAAGTGATTCAGTAGCTGGCTGCTGTTTTTCTTATGAATTAAATGGCACAAACAGGTCATAATAAAACCAGAGCCAATCAGCACCCTCCTCCTAAATTACACAAACTCAACTCTTCTGACAAGTGCTGGAAAGATCAAAAGGACTGAGAATCAATAGGATTAAGAGTTTGAAATTCTCTCTGCCTTACCCTCAGTTCGTCTGGGACCTCCGACTCTGGCTTGGCTCAGACCAATACCATTTCCTCAGATAGAGAGGAATTCTTTAACACACCTTGAAACCTGGGATGGAGGTAAGAACATGCTTAGAATTTCATCGCATTCAGGTAGAAACCTAAATTGAAGTGGCTGTTCTGGAAGATCAAAGGGGAAAAAGTGCATCAAGAATAAATACATGACTAAGCTGGCCCAGCACAAGGAGGAAACTAATGGGCCTAATGAGGTGGGTGGTTAGGGTCTCTCCAGTAGCTCCCACCATGCAGGCACCCTTCTGGAGAGAAAGCAGCCATAGCTGAGCCACTGGGAGTGCAGAGTCGCAGGTTATGCTCTGGAACACCAGCTGATGGGATGGAGAGGCCCAGTCAGGAGGGTGTTGAAGGCAGATGCCATGATGACAGGGAGTCTGCTGCTGCAGCTGCACAGGATTGGATCTGTATGTGTCCTGGAGGCACCACTGTGCTTCTGTCGCTGCCACTGAGGAAGCAACACAGTGCAGTCAAGAGAGGCTGCAGAGCAGACCCGTGTTCAAATCCTGACTTCAGGTCTTGCTCACTGGATGACCTCAGGTTATTTAGCACTTTTTGAGTCTTGGGTTCTTTGTCTATGACAAAGGGGAAAGAATCGTAAAGTGTTGTTTGAAAATAAGCTGAAATGGGACATCACCTAGAGTTTGCAACACAGGAAGGGCTCAGTGAGGGTGCCTACTAGGATTTGCACACGGAGATGTTCCTTGTCTTAGGTGGGCCTGAGGGAAGAGCAACCTGAGTTTTGCTTCTTCCTGCAGCTGCACCAACCCTCCTATTTCCTGAGACCTCCACTCCCACAGGGAAATGACCATCAATCTCAGTAAGCTTCCTTCTCCTTCCCACCTCTCAGCAAAGCCACCCCAGTTAGGGCTGGTCTGTGCAGACCCTGAACTTACAGGATGTCTCCTCAAAGTCTACAAGTGAGATGTTTGTGACTGAGAACACAAACATCTGGCTCCGGTGTTATAATATTCCAAATCATTCTCCCTTGGAAAGTATAGTAACTAGAAGGAGAGCTCAAGAATCTGTGTTTATCAAATAGCTCCAGATCCTTGCTATCAGTGTGGTTTGGTAGTTTGGGTACCCATCATCTGGGAGCTTGTTGAAAATACAGAATCTCAGGATTCATGTTCAATCTACTGAATCAGACAGTGCACTTTAAAAGGAATACTTAGGTAGAGTTGACAGATAAAATGCAGGACATCTAATTAAATTTGAATTTCAGATAAACAATGTATTTTCTTTTAGTATAATCATATCCCGTAAGTGCACCTGTTTTTATTTGCTAAATCTCATAACCCTCTCTTTGGGTGACTTTCATACACATTAAGGTTGGAGAAGCTGAGGTCTACAGACAAACAGCGACAGTGGCAGATCTCAAACTTTCCTGTGCTTCGGAATAATCCACAGGCTTTGTCCAGATGGTTGGACCCACCCCCAGAGTTTCTGATTGAGTAAGCGTGGGCTGGGCCTGAAAATCTGTATTTCTAACATGTTTCTGGTTGATGTTGCTGTACACACTGTGAGGAGCACAGCTCTATATAATGACTAGATTCCCAGGTCTGCCCACAAAAATCACTGTAATCCCTACAGCTTGGATGAAATAGGGGCTAAGGTTCCACCTAAAATTTCTATCTGTGGATAGAGAGAGAGAAAACAATATTTGATTTGAAGCCAACAGTCTGACTGCCATTTGTAACAAGGTCTGTAGGACAAGGGTGGCTAGCCCTCTGGACAGTAGGTCTGACTTTGTGTATTTCTTCTCTGTTTCCAAGTTACTGCTATTTGTTCCCGGAGCATCAAGGGAAAAGATGGGAGGGCTGGCAATCCGCAGATTCAAAGCAGGGACAAACTTCTGAAGGGGCTGGGTGAGAGTAGGGACAGATTTTAAAGGTCATATCTGGGTTGTGAGGACACCAAGTGGGCAGAGTGGGAAACAGGGTTGCCTTTGGTGGCAAGTGAGCAGAAAGTAGGGCAGGGCTGCTCCACAGTAGGACTGAGGAAACCCAGCTGAAGTGGCCAGAGGAAGCGACAGGAAGAAAACCAGCTTCTGGAATCTGAGAACTAGATTCACATCACAATCCGGCTACAGATCAGCCTTGTAACTGTGCTCAGTGGTCTCACCTCTTGTTTCCTCATGTGAGCAATGGGGGTGATGACAGCTTCCTGAGTAGGAGGACTGTGAAGGAGAATGGAGATGATGTGTGCAGGTAAAATGCCTGATCCCTTGAGTAGGCACTCAGTAAATGGTAGAGATGCTATTATAGTTGCAAGAGGGTTTAATGCTACTTTAGAGTTACATTCTGTTTTAGAGAATCTCTTCGTCTGTATTTAATTTCATAAGATAAAAGGTTTAGGGGAAATGCCATTCACACTGTAGGATGATAGAGGTCTCTTATAGAAAATACATATTGTTAGTAAGATGTAGGTTTCCACCCAAGTGTGACTCCCTCCTTTATCCATCCCCATTCCCATTCCTACTGACTCAGATGGAATGAAGGGGCCCTTGAAAGAGGTGGAGTGCAGCCTGGACTTAGGAAGGATAAGCCCTTGGCCCTCAGCTGGTACCCTGGCAAGGCCAGCTATAAGCTGGATATCAGACCTGAGAAGGACCAGGGGACATCCTGAAGGGTGATGGATTTAATGAGATACTTCTGTATGGTTATGAACACAACCCAAGTGTTTCTCCATGAGTTTCTGTGCCTTGTTTTATAGCATTTTTTTATTTAAAAAATGTATATATAAGATGTATTTATACTTTAAGCATTGCTGTTCATGATAAATACATACAATATTTTATGTGCCAATTTAAAATAAGTAAATACATTTGAAAAGAATGAACATACAGTACAATTGGGGTTTTTTGGTGTGTAGTTCTATAAATTTTACATGTGGATAGATTCATGCAACCAGTACTGCCATCAGGGTACAGAACCATTAATTTCCTCCTGGTCCCCATCCCTGCCCTTAACCTCCAGCCACCAGTCATCTATTCTTTCTCACTGCATTTTGCCTTTCCAAGAATGTCACAGGAATGGAAGAAATTATGCTGAGCAAAAAAGCCAGTTTAAGATGGCACAAAAATTAAATATGAAGCAGTAAAAAGACCCATTTGTAGACTAGACTTGTTTTTATTGTTACATGTCATGCCCTCCTACCTACTTACCCTCCATTCTTTGCAAACTTACCTTTTCCAAACGTGCTCACCTTCCTCCTCTGGTCCTTGTCCTCCCATGCTCCATACTTCTCTCCTGTTTCTTTCTCAGTAAGTCAGGTCCTAGCGTCGCACAGGGAAAAGCGCATGTTCTTGTGAACACACAGATCTCAGTATTAACCTGGGTCTGTTAGGATGGTGGGCAAGGTACTTAGCCTCCTGGATCCTCAGGATAGAATCACATCTATCCTGAAGAGCTGGAGTAGATGTGGAATGAGAGGATGGACACAGAGCCCTGGCACAGGGTAGGGAGACAACCTGCTGGCAGCTATGGCTCTGACCACCAGTGTTAGCGCTGCTTGTCCATCACAGAGCCCGCAGACCATTCTGTTGGAGGCTTCATTTATATACAGGCATAAAAACAAAATTATTCTGGATCAAAAAAAGCCCCAAACAATGGACTAAAATTTTCATTTTCTCATTCATTTTTCTGGCAGCATTGTGAAGTAAGTTCACATAGAGCTAGGCACCCAAAGATTTGGCTCTGCCATGATCCTCTCTGTGACCTTAACAATGGCACTTGGCCCTCCCCGGTCCTGGGCTTTTTTAATATAAAAATGTGAGGCTGACCTCAAAGTTCTCAAAAGTTTCTTTCAGCTCTGAACTTCTAAAGCCCCAGATACGTACACACCACAGCTTTAAAATATAGTTCTTACAAGCTCTTTCTCCATTCTATCTAGGCTGAAACATTATTTGCTGACCCTGAAGGTGTGGAGCCAGCCTTCTCTCTTAGTTTATTACTCTGATGTGCCATGAGGTCTATGCAAAAACATGGAAATTAGTCAGGCATGGTGGTGCATATCTATAGTCCCAGCTACTCAGGAGGCTGAGGTAGGAGGTTCAAGTAAACCTAAGAGTTTGAGGTTGCTATGAACTATGATGATGCCACTATACTCTAGCTTGGGCAAAAGAGGGAGACCTTGTCTTGAACCAAACCAAAAATAGATTATCAAGTTAATCTAGATTGTACAAGGTGTCCATAAAATTCATGTATAATTTTAAATTGCACACTATTTTAAATTGTACATGAACTTTATGGCCACCCTGTATAAATAATAAGTAAATAATTGACTCTAAAAAGTATACAGGGCTTCCTGCCTAAGTATCATAGGAAAGGAAGAAGAGAAAAGATGTCTGAATTAATAAATTAGTTCACTCCATTGGTTTCTACCATTAGATAGACTTTAATAACAATATATGGCAATCATTACATTTCACAGGCATTTGTATATGCCAGGCACAAGCCTGGGCACCCTGCCTGTTATCTCATTTAATTTTCCTAGCACATCTGCGGCAAGGTGTGGGGATTGCCATTTTAATTCCCCTTTCCACTGATAAGTAAACTGGCCCTGAGAGATGTACAACACATAGAGCTTAAGGCTACATGGGCAGTAGGTGGCTGAAAACTGGATGGAGTTAATAAAGCACAGGTAATTTCAGAACAGAATTATATTCATTCCCATCCCTGAAAGTTGGCCTTGTCCCCTCTGAATTCTTAGCACCAAAATGTTCCTGAAAGCCACAAGCACTTGGTGACTACGGAATGAAGGAGTGAAGGTGTAGAGAGAAGTGGAAAAGAAGGAAGCTGGGGTAGGAATGTAAATAAAGAGAGAGGGAGGGGAGACCACGGGTGGGAAAAGAGGGGGAGACAAGGGATGATGAAGTGGGTCCTAGACGGGCAGCTGAAGCTGAGAATTTCCAAGCACTGGGAAAGAAGACCCAGGGAACACAGGAAGAGGGATGGGCCTTTCCGGCTGTAGTTACCTAGAAGACTGATAAAAACAGGGTCAGTGGATGCTGAATTTGGGAACAGGCAGAGATAGATAATGTTCTCTCTGGCCTCACAGCTAAGAAATGCATTGACATCCCCTGGCTATTTCCCACTCCTAACTGCCAAAGAGGGTCAATGTTTCTGCAACAGGAGAGTTTTTTTTCTTTTCAGTATAACTGAGAGGAAACAAGGTTTTTCAATTAAAAAATTCTAAATTGTGCATGTCCCCCCCCCCCCCCAGTGAGGCTATGAAGAAAAGAAATAACCTTTTAAAATGATGGGCAAACTGTGACACACAGAAAGGGGAGAATGGCTGAGGACTCTTTTTGAATAATTTTTTAAAGTATAATGTAACTTTGGTTTTGTTTTGTTTTGTTTTGTTTTTTAATAATGTCACTTTGAAGACATGGACAGAACAGAACCTTATATTCTCATTCAGTGTGGAAATATATGGGGAAAAGATCCTGAATTCAAAAAAGGACTTTTTTTTTTTTTTTTTTTTTTTTTTTTGATATGGCGCCAAAAGGAAACCCCCTGATTAATAATTACAGGTCATCACCGCACAACACCCCCAACACCACCAGGCAACAACAGCG
>CAUYQV010102616.1:0-12443 GCA_963574575.1 Galagoides demidoff
CCAGCTACTTGGGAGGCTGAGGCAGGAGACTCGCTTGAGCCCAGGAGTTGGAGGTTGCTATGAGCTGTGATGCCATGGCACTCTACCCAGGGGGATAGCTTGAGGCTCCGTCTCAAAAAAAAAAAAAAAAAAAAAAAAGAAGCCACCTATCAGCTCTGCCACGCTCTGGACTCTAAGTTGCATCAGTTCAAGTGCGTCCTCTTTTTTCCCCATCCTCTCCCCAGCTCTGCTCTTGGCGACGCATTTCATCTTCTAGCAGATGGCTGCAGCTGCCATGGCAGCATCTGTTGCTGCTCTTTCACCTTCCAGTTTTGGCAGGAGCAGTTGGCAAGATGAACTCGCAAGGTCTGTCAGCACCCAGTAGTATCACCATCTGTCTAACTTGCCAAAAAAAAAAAAGAACCCTTCTCAAGGCAGAGGAAGTGCTCAAGGTGCTACTGAGGCCCATTTGATTCAAGATTCTGCTTCCGAATGGCTCCTCTCGGGAGATGAGAAGCTGGAATGCAGGAGCTCCGATGTGCTCATTTCACCCGTCACCCAACACCCATCTTTAGGAAGAAAGACTCTGTTTGGCAGATGAAGAGGCCCAGCGGCAGAGAGCAATAGGTCTTACAGATGGCAACTATGGTGAAATCCAGAGGAGCAATTTGAAGAAACAAACTTAACAAAGTGATCCCCATCTTTCTCAGCTCACTCTGCAGGATGATCCCTAGGCTGGCCTGAGAGTGTCACCAGGCTCCCATGCACATCCGGAGCTCCCCGTGATGATAGGTGAGTAGAGTCTGTGCACACCCTGGTCCACCACCATGTGTCACAGGCCACAGTTTTCTCTCTTCCTCTGCTGTGTTGCCCAGTCTTAGAAAAAGATAGTTGATGTGTTTTTCTGTTTTTCACTTGCATCCCCCGTAAGATGCAGGATCAAACCCCAGCCTGTCCATCTGAGCCGTAGGCTATGGTTCAGGGCTTGTCAGACCCTTCTCGCAGCCTGTCATCCAAACCACAGAGACCAACCAGAAGGAAGGTGCACACACACCCTCATACACCATCCTGCACAAAGGCTTCACCGCCACACTCCATACCAGATGTCAGAAACGCTACTGAATCAAGTGTGAACAAGCCTGAGCTTACGATGCCCTCTGAGAATTTGTGATTTGAATGGACGGTCTTCCCCACCACCTCCCCACCTCCCCCGAAGCACTATGAGAGGAATCTGTGAGCCATTAAATTACTCTCCCAGCCATCTCTGGAAACTGGAAGTGGCCAAACCATCAAGGATTGCAAGGCTAAAGCTGAACAAGGAGCCCATATATTTTCCCAATGACCAAGCACTCATATCAACTGTCAGTCCATAGCACAGAAGTTCTCAACCTGTGGGTCACGACCCACAGGAACTATATTAAAGGGTCACAGCATTAGGAAGGTTGAGAACCACTGCCATAGGAAAAGTAACATAATAAATGTTGAAGGAAATTACTTACATAATTCAAATATTCACTTGGTGTCAGTACTATGGGGGTTAGCCCCCCAGGAAAGGCTTACAGTAGAGCACAAGGCACCCAGGAAGACAGGGGACAAGTCCCCTAGTCCAAGGAAAGCTGACACAAACCATGCTAAACTCAAGAACAGAAGGTACAGTATCAGAGGGAACTGACCAACACAGATAAATAAAGAGTCAAAATCAAATTCTGACTAATAACAAGACTGAGAAACAGTGCTTCTGTTCAGGGCAGCCCCATGAGCACATACATCTGCATTCCCTCTTCAAGAAGGTTCTGCTGAAATAACAAAAGTAGACATTTTTACAGGACACAGCCATAATGGCACTTGGAAACAATAGAGAATGCAATCAACAGCCTCCACTGTTAACAGATTTATGCTAACTAGAAATCCCTGCGATCAGACAGAGAGAACATCTGTCCGACATACTGAGGGGAGTACAGTTCTTCTCAAGGGGCACCCTGGAGAAGCCCCACGATCAAAGCAACTAAATACAGTGAGTCAGAAAGGCTAATGGGGAAATCATCAGAATAATTAAAGAACTACATTCTGAACAGCTGGGCCTGTCAGGCCCCGCCCCATCTCCTGCTTACACAGAACACCTGGCAGAACAGCTTTCTCCTGAGGCTCAAGTTCTGGTAAGGGTTCTGCAAAGAAAAGGCATGGCCATCCTAGGAAGACGCCCTAGGGAGCTTAGGACCCTAATAGAGGGGAGGGTCTATCCTTTCTTATGTTATGAGATAATTTAGAGACTCTGCATTAACAGCAGCCTGAGAGAATAATGATGAAGGAAAAGATGAGGAGAAGGAAGAGGAGGAAAAGGAAGACGAGGAGGAGAAAGAGAAGAGGAAAGGAGAATAGTGACTAACATATACCGAGCTCTTACCACGTGCTGGGCATCATTCTAAACACATGTGAAACAGTCAGACCTTGTTTTATTGTGCTTCCCTTTACTGTACTGGACAGATGCTGCATTTTTACAAATTGAAGGTTGTGGCAAACCTGTATCAAGCAAGTCATCAGCACAACTTTCCAACAGCCTATGCTCACAAGGTGTCTCTCTGCCATATTGGGAATTCTCACACTATTTTAAACATTTTTATTAGTAGTATATCTGCTATGGTAATCAGTGATCATCGATCTTTGATATTACCGTTATAATTATTTTGAGGTGCCACCCACTACAACCATGTACAAGGGTGAACTTAATAAATGTTGGGTGTGTTCTCACTGCTCCTTAGCCATAACCTCATCTCCCCACAACACACTCCAGGCTTTCCTATTCCCTGAGACACAATATTTAAATTAGGCCAAAGAATAACCCTACAATGTCCTCTAAATATCCAAATAAAAGAAAGGGTTGCATATCTCTGATTTTAAATCAAGAGCTAGAAATGAGTGAGTTCAGTGAGGAAGGAATGTTAAGAGCCAAGATAAGCCAAATGCTAGGCATCCTGCACCAAACTGTTAGCTGAGTTGTGAATGCAAAGGAAAAGTTCTCCAAGGAAATGAAAAAGTGCTGCTCCAGTGAACACACAAATGATAAAAAAAAAAAAAAAGCAAAACAACCTATTGCTAATGTGGAAAAAGTTTTATTGGTGTGGATAGAGTTGCTCAGCCACAACATTCTCTTAAGCCAAAGTCTAATCAAGAGCCTATGGATTAGACTTAAGCTAGACAGACTCTGAAAACTATTAGTATTGACACAAAAAAAGTCTAATCCAGAGTAAGGCTCTAACTCTCTAGGATTCCATGAAGGCTGAGAGATGTTAGGAAGTTGCAGAAGAAAAGTTTGAAGCTAGCCAAAGATGGCTTATGAAGTTTAAGAAGTCATCTCCATAACATAAAAGTTCTTTCATCTTCCTTCTTGGAGGGTATATTTGCTGAGCATAGAAGGTTTTTTTACTTGTTCTTTTTTTTTTTTTTTTTTTAGTATCGCTATCTTGGTTGATAGTACTTTTTTCAGAACTTTGAAGACATGATTCAGTTGTCGTCTGGTTTATTTTCCAGTATAATTCCAGCTCTTTGTTCCTTTGAAGAAAATGGTCTGTTTCTCTCAGGATGTTACTGAATTTTTTTGTCTTTCATATTCACTAACTTCCCCATGTTGTGATAGAGGTAGTTTCTTTTAATGTTTTCTCCTTTGATTGTTATAGGGCTTCATGAATCTGTAAATATGCTTTTTGTAATTTTTTTCAAGTTCTATACCATTGTCATTTAAAACATTGCTTTTGCTTCCTTGTCTCTCTCCTGTCTTTCTGAGATTCTAATTGTAAGTGTTAGGTTTTCTGGCTACACCCTCTGTTGCTTAACCCTCTCTTCTGTGCTTTCCATTCTTCTGTTTCTCAACAATTCATTCTAGATATTTATATTAATTGTCTTATAATCTATTTTTTCATCTGTGTCCACTGGTCTGTTAAAATCATCCATTGAGTTCTTATTTTCAGTTATCCATTTTCAGGTCTAGAATTTCTACTTGGCTTTTTCCTAAATCTGAATTTTTTATTTTGTTCATTTTAAATTTCAAATTATTAAGGGGAAACAGATGTTTTGTTACATGGATAACTTTCGTAATGCTGAGTCAGGGCTATTGGTGTGCCCATCACCCAGTGTTTATTGTACCCATTAGGTAGGGTTTTGCCCCTTCTCTCTTTCCCCTTACCCCTTCTTAATTTCCAATGACCTTTACTTTCCCCTGTGCCCATCAATCAGTTCCAACTTACTAGAGAGTATATGCGGTGTTTGTTTTCCATTTCCATACTTCACTTAGGATAATGGTTTCCAGTTCCATCTAAATTGCTGCAAAAGATACTAACTCATTTCTTTTTATGGCTAAGTAGCACTCCATGGTATATATATACACCACATTTTTTTTAACTCATTCATGAATTGACAGGCACTCAAGTTGACTCCACATCTTTCCAGTTGTGAATTGTGCTGCAATAAACATTCAAGTGCAGGTATCTTTTTGATAAAATGACTTCTTTTCCTCTGGGTAGCTACTCAGTAGTTGGATTCCTGGATCAACTGGTAGGTCTACTTTCAGTTCTTTGAGGAATCCTCATACTGTTTTCCACAGAGGTTGTACTAGTTTGCAGCCCCACCAAGAGTGCACAAGCATTTCTTTCACTCTGCATTCATGCCAGCATCTATTCTATATGACATTTTTAAAACACTTTTCACCCATTTTTCAGAGTTTTTAATTTTTTCTTCTATTTCTTTGACCATAGTAAGCATTTTTGTCTTAACCATATGTTAATTTAAACATCTGGTATCCCTGTGGGTGTGCTTCTATTGCCTGTTGCTCCTCTGAGTTCTATTCACATTGCCTTAACATGAGTCCTCCTTATTTTTTGGTCATTTGCTGCACATTATATATTTTTTATAAGATAGAAATAGTTAAGCTCAAGGATGTTTTCCTGTTCCAAATATTTCCTTTTCTTTCTGGCAGTTTCAGGCATTGAGATATTAGGAGCCTGAGCAGCAGTCTCTGTGAAAATCTGTTTATTTCTAGTTAATCCATTTACCCTTCAAATCTATTCTGTAGATGTTAGCCTTTCTGTATTTAATCCAAAACAAGGGGTATTCACCCAGCCCTTATCCCTTGGCAATCTATGTCTGTTCCACAAGCCTCTTAAGACTTCCAAAAATTCTGATCAGCCTTTTAGCCAATTAGCAAGATCCTTGGGAATTAGTAAATGCCTGTAGGGAGGGAAAAAGAGTGTCAAATAGATTTGGTATTTTCTAGCTCTTGGCACAGTTATTTCTCACTGCCTTTTTAGTTTACTCATTACTTTATAGGTAGACTTTTTATTTTCGTAAGCATTTCTGTTTATCCTCAGTGGGAAATTTGATTCAAAGTGCATGGGGCTCTTTAAACTAGTTTTAAACCTTTATATTTTAACTATTAATGCTAGAATTTAGCAAGAAAAGAGAAAAACAATTTAACACTCATAATTACTATCCTCAAAGTTTAACCATTAAGATAGGAGATTATCATAAAGTCAGGGGAACATGTGAAAGGGAAGTGTTGGGAATCTCACATCAGGGATGTATGATGAGAGATGGCAGTACTGTCTCCACAGAAACAATGCTCTGAAAACACAGCAATCAACACTGAAGGTCATTTATTGGAAGACTGAGAAGGAAGATTGGTGCCTATAGTAGCTTGAAATCAGCAGGAGAAAAAATTATTACTATGAACTCACCATTAGTGAACTCTTTTCACCAGAAAATGGCTTTACAAACAAACATTTTAAGCAATACCTTGAGTCTATGGGAGAATACTAAGGGTGCATAATTTTATAGCCACTCCCTATAACTTTACACCACCTCTTCCTTGAATAGGACAGTGTTAGAGAATCTTTGATATCGTGGAAATGTGGTCTTCTATACACAGAGCACTCATATTTTATAACATAACAGAAAACAAGAATTAGAGATATTCAATTATTATAAAACAGAGACTATATTAACTACAGTTTTTATTATGGTATTTTGACAATTGATTTGAGAATTGATAGGTTTAGTAAAGTGTCAGGATATAAAATAAATATTTTTAAAGGCTTCATACAGACCACCAAAAATTAGTTAAAAGACCATTCTTAGCAACAAGTAAAATGTTAAAATATATGGAAATAGACCCAACAAGAAATGTTAAAACTTATATTTCTATGGATAATATTTCTACATCTGATCACAGATTAGGTTCAGAACTATCTTTATTCAGGAAAATATCTTGATGAGCCACTTGAGACAAAGAAGACTCCAAGAGAGCAAGGAAAGTTATCTAATTTTTTCTGCAATAGACACTTGAGGATGAGAAATGTCTGGTAAACAAGGCAGCCTAACCTAAGAGTTTTAATAACTTAAGCTGGGTATTTATGATTCAACTTTATGTCACCTCAATCTTCTAGCCAAATCTCCCAAATCCACAAATGCCTTTTGAGAGCAGATTATGCATGAGTGAGCATATGAATTTGTGTGTAAGAGAGAGAGGGAGATGAGAGAGAGAGAGAAAGACAGAGAGACAGAGAGGGGGGAGAGACAGAGAGAGAGAGAGAGAGAAAGAGAGAGGAGGGGAAAGAAAAGCAAGGTCAAAAACTCACAGACATCGACCAGTGGCATTTTCAAAAGCTTACTATCTATAGCGTTTTCAAATCTAAGTGGATCCATTCACAAAAAGATTCACTTATTCTTAGAAAATGAAGTAGGTTGAAACAAAACCACAAATTAGCCTCAAGGAGTTGAAAAATATGTTAATGTTTTTTGTCAAGAGGCATAATCAGTGTAAGAGGAAGCTTAGAAACAAATCTAAAAAGTTTCTTTGTATATGTAATACTGGAATTACTAGTAGGTAATATTTCTTCATTAAGAATAGTATCCATAGGTCAACTTCACTTCCAGAAGCATCCTCTTAAAAAACAAACATTCACAATTACATAATAGACACATGAGTGTGTAAATATAAAATGGTAAGGTACTGAACACTGGGAAGAAAGAGAAATTTAAAATCCTAAAATAAACCAGAATCAAAGTATGCCAATGCCAGAGAGAAGTCAACAACAGGCTGCCTCTACCCCCGTGACTGAGCACAATCAAAGAACGGATGAAAGGCTGTGAAGAGATGGGCTCAGCCTGTCGCTGAGAGAGCTCCTGGCTTCCTTTCTTTCAATAATCACTTGAAACCATGTCTAACTGTGTTCATTTCCATCCTAATCTCTTTCATGAATTACACTTGGGAAATAAATTTTATGTAGTACAAAAATTATCTCCATCATATTAACCAGAACTGTGTAACCTTTTACTGGCCTAAGGGTTCAGAATATGAAAGGAAATTTTAAGGTCATCATATAGTTTGCCAAAAAGAACGCTAAAAGTAGGGAATTGGTGACCAGATCCAGCACTTCAGACTGCCCCCAAAGTGGTACTTTTATATATAGCATTTATAGAAAATACTTCTAGTGTTCTCATTCAGTTAAAAAAAAAAAAAAACCTAGACCAGGCACACTGATTCATATGTGTAATCCTAGTAATTTGGGAGGCTGAGGCAGGAGTATCACTTTAGGCCAGAAGTTCTAGATGAGCCCAGACAACATAATAACACTCCATCTCTAAAAAACAAAATTAAAGCCTAGCTTATCTTAAAACTGAAGGATTCAGGATACTGAGATGGGAGGACCCCAGGTACCTGGGAGGCTGAGGCAGGAGGACAGCTTGAGCCCAAGAGTCAAGGTTACAATGAGTGATATTGGTGCCACTGAACTCTAGCCTAGCTAGCCTAGATGAAAGAGCAAGACCTTGTCTCAAAAAAAAAAAAATCTAAAGAATTGGGATACTTTCTTTCTTGGTAATACAGAAGAACGTTGTTCTATAAAGCTCTTGCTACAAAACAAAAAAGTTATATGAATCATTAAAAGCAAGGTATAAATATGTTCTGTTCTAGTCATAGCAGGGTGAATTATGATTATTAACATTTCTCAAAAAAAGATAGGTTTTATGCACACACACACACACAAACCCTAAGTCTCATTAAAATGTTGCATTTAATAGACTAGACCAAGTAGAAGAAAGAATTTCAGAGCTTGAATATAACTCTTCTGAATTAGCCCAGTCAAAATGAACAAAGAATCAAGAAGAATGAACAAAGTCTATAAGAAATATAGGATTATATAAAACATTCAAATGAGAATTGTAGGTATGCCTGAATGTGAAGGAGAAAAAGCACAAGGCCTGTACAACCTATGTGAGGGAATGAGGAAAACTTTCCTGGACTTGCTAGAGATTTAGACATCTAGGTACAAGGAGGTCAACAAGCAGCTGGGAGATTCATTGCAAAAAGAGAATCCCCAAAGCACACAGGCATCAGACTGAGCAAAGTCAACACCCAGGAGCAGCTCCTGAGAGCTGTGAGGTGAAAACATGAGGCAATTTATGAAGGAAACCTTTTCCCATAGCACCAACAAACACTCGTTCCCTTCCCTTCACACTCAGTCTTTGCCACCCTTCCTTATTAAGTGCCCAGAAAAAGTACCTGTTTTCTGCAGTAGAACTTCAGGTTTGAGCAGCATGTTATTTATCTGAAAGTACATTTACAAATATTATTGCATTTGATTTTCAAATTTGGACATTGGAAGGAAGAAATAGCTATGCCAACTTGAAAATTGACTTTCACAGAGATGAAAGACAACAGCAACAATGTCCAAAATTCTGGGGAAATTCTGGTTGCAACTACTACATCTATTACTCCCAAAAATATCTTTGAAGTCTAAAGAATAGCTCTAATATTATGACGTCTAAATAATATCTCTTAGGCCTCTATTTGACCCCCAAAATATATCCATCAAATGCTCTCAGTTGAGATTGGGAATCATATCACTAGACTACTAAAACGCAAAAATTATAGAATCAAAGGTAGAATAAGAATAAGCCCAAGATATACTTAAGTTTTAAAAAACAGAAAGAGCTGCGCATGGTGGCTCACACCTGTAATCCCAGCACTCTGGGAGGCTAAGGCAGGTGGACTGCTTGAGCTCACAGGTTCGAGACCAGCCTGAGCAAAAGTGAGACCCTTTCTCTAAAAATAGCTGGGGGGGTGGGGGAGCACCAGCAATCCCAGCTACTTGGGAGGCTGAGGCAAGAGAATCACTTAAGCCCAAGAGTTTGAGGTTACTATGAGCTATGACACAATGGCACTCTACCAAAGGCAACAAGTGAGACTGTCTCAATAATAAAAAGAAAAAAGATAGAAATATATTTAAATATATTCAAACCTTTAAGGGAAAAAAAAGGCCTGAGCTGGAAATAGTGTGAATATAACTTTGAGGTTACATGCATTCCCTTGGGAAGACCTGCCAGTTAATCATCAGTTGCATACATTAAAAAGAATGTTTCTGGGGTGGCGCTGTGGCTCTAAGGAGTAAGGCACCACCTCCATATGCTGGAGGTGGCAGGTTCAAACCCAGCCCCAGCCAAAAATTGCAAAAAAAAAAAAAGAATGTTCCAGTCAAGTGGCATCCCCAGAGCTCCAGGCCTCATAAAGCTTAGAAAAAAACATGGGCACATTTGACCAGGAATGCTCATCCAATGTAGCCTCCTTTCCCAATGACTCCGTCTGACCCTGGACCTGGTTAATTTTGTTCTACTTTTATTTTGTGACTTTATCTACCTTGACAATAAGTCACAAACAACCTCAAGTGCTGATTATGCAACCCACAGAGCACCCAGGAGCAGTAAAGTATGCCAGTGAGGAATGAATGATCTTTTATCTTTTGTCTTGAACGGTGCTTTTGAGAGCAAATCCTATGAAAAAGCCATCTGTTGACAACATCATGAACTGTCCAATTCCCAAAGTCCCTTTCCTAATTGGCAGTAAAGTGAATGCTATCGAAGCCTTGTACAGAGACCCTGGTGGGGTGAGGAGGAGGTATATGAGGAGCTATAAAACCTGAGAAATAGTGGACCTGGGGTGACTTTCGTGGCCACTAACACTCCATTCGCATCTACTGACACATTTTGTTTATTCCAGCTACTGAAAAAGATGGGGGAAAGGAAGTTACCTTTCATTTCTATTATTCTCATTTCTATTTTTGCCCCTGTTTGGGCCCTTGATTGCCAAAATCTTTTCCTTGGCTGTCAGATAAGACATTCTGAGTTTTCATCAGCAGAAGACAACTTAAAAATATCAGGACATTTTATCATTTGTAAATGAGAATAAATCAACTTTTCTTGAACTTTCAGTACCACATGCTAAATGAGGCACTTCACAAATTGTTTCACTTAATCTTTCCAACAGTCAAGGGAAGATGAGTCAAAATTATACACAACCCTATGCCTGTGCACACACAAAAATAACCCTTTTGTGGTATTTGATGTTCTTTCCTTGCTGTTAAGCCCCCTAGTTCCACTGATGGAAGAAATGTCAGGAAAAAAATATTTATCTTGACAATCCAAGGTAACGTTGTGTAGTAATTACTCAATCATTCAGCATCTGCCCCATTCTCAACTTTTTTTTCCACTTCTCCTCCCCATGATGATAGTAAGGTCAGAGAAAAGCCTGCTCACTCTTTTGGCCTTCAGAGGGATCTTGAGGTTGAATCATAAATACAGGTTTTCCAGAAGAAGAAAACAAATGGTTTAACAATAAATGTGAGAGAAGAAATTCCAGGTTAGGAGCCAAGCAACAGCTTAAAGATGAGACCTGAGGAGGTGTGCAGAGAGCAACTATATCTGCCTGTGTGTAACAGAGGGCTGGATTCCTCAGAGGAGGTAATGAGAACCACAGGGTCAGAGAGAGTTTAAAGTCCACATCAAGTTAAGCCAAAGAGCATCAACACAGTATAGTGAGAAGGCCAAAGATTAAAGTAACCTATGAGGCAAATGGCAATAGTTAAGAGCAAGCATTCATCCTCTAACTACTCTACTAATCAATACAGTGATGTAGTTCAGTCTTCACAAACTGAAGTTTGTAGAAAAAAAGTTTGCTAGATGTAGATTGGCATGATCAAAGGAAGAACATAAGTGAGCCTGAAGAATCCAAGGAACCAACCCCAACTAGAAGAAACCTGGGGGCATCAAGTTTGGACCATGGGACCATATTTCCTTTTACAGGATTCAATTCGAGAGAAAACTAACAGCTACAACTTCTTCTTATGCAGACTGCAAGAGGAAAAAACTTAGATATCCATTGCTGGAAGCTAGCTTTAGGTTAGTTACCAGATATAGAAGGAAAAATAATGCCTCTATTCTAACAAGGTCAAAGAGTTTAAAAAAGTGAAAACTTAAGCAAGTCATCAATGAGATGTGAACCCATATTGAGAAAAAGAAACTTATCTGGGCTTAGATGTATACAGTAGTCCCCCTTATCTGTGGGGGATATATTCTAAGACCCCCAGTGAATGACTAAAACTGTGAATACTGAATACTATATATTCTGTGCTTTTCTCTATGTGCCTAAGATAAAGTTTAATTTATAAATTAGGCCCAGAAAGAGATTAACAATAAATAATAGAACAATTATAACACGCTATAATAAAAGTCAGATGAATATGATGTCCCTGTCTCTGAGTATCTTATCGTGCTATACTCACCCTTCTTGTTATAATGTGGAACAAAAAATTGCCTACATGATAACATGAAGGTGAATGACATACATATTATGATGTAGTATTAGGCTATTACCGACCTTCTGGTCATATGTTATAAGGAGAATCATCTGCTTTGAGTGATCTGTGATCATCAAGAATGATGATGCTGATGCCTAGACGTCAGGAGACAATGTAGATGATGAATGGCTGGGTAGTGTTCACAGCTTGTATACACTAGACAAAGGGATAATTCATGCCCTGATGGGACAAAATTTAATGATGAGATTTCATTATGCTACTCAGAATAGAAAGTGGTAAAACTTAGGAATTACTTCTGGAATTTTCATTTAATATTTTTGTACCACAGTTGACCATGAGCAACTAACATGGTAGAATGCAAAACTGCAAATAAGAGGTGACTACTGTATTTCTTTTAATGAGTACTTTTATTTTTTTTATTAAATAATAACTATGTACATTAATGCAATTCTGGGGTACAGTGTGGTGTTTTCATATATAATTTGAAATATTTTCATCAAACTGGTTAACATAGGCTACATGTCATTTTCTTAGTTATTGTGTTAAGACAATCATATTTTACTCTTAGAAAGATTCACTTGTACCCTTGTAAGATAAACCTCAGAAGTGATCCCTCCAATCATCCTCCCTCTACCCATTCCCCCTTCCCTTTTCCCTCCCCCTCCCCATATACTTAGGCTGTTATTAGGTTATAGATTTCATATGAAAGCTATAAATTAATTTCATAATAGAGCTATGTACATTGGATACTTTTTCTTCCATTCCTGTGATACTTTGCTAAGAGACAAACATTTTTAACCTCCTCCACTTTCCCCCACACCA